>JAJTUV010000027.1:600000-872500 GCA_021653895.1 Mastomys natalensis
TCCTATTTCAAGCTGTACGTACGATCTTATAATCATGACCTTACCCATAGCTTGAACAATGAGGCTTGTATGTGTTATAATACATAGAAACCAGTGGAAAGAAACAAGATTTTTTTTTATAGACAAGTACTAGCTTTTTCTTTACATATGTTATGATTAAATCCCTGTACCATTACACATTAAACACCGGAGTTGAGGAATAGATTTGAAAAACACTGAAATCGTAATATCCAGGGACAAAGAATAGCCTCAGGGACCTTAGAAGCTTTTCAGACATAGTATAGTGGGAAATTGCTATGAATTCATGTCACACTTAAACTTAGTTATAAATAAAAATGAACACCTGTACATTGAAAAGAAAAAAAACAGTGCTTTACGAAGCAATTGAAACATATATGCTGGGACCAGTCTTCAGCCCAGTCTCTGTCTGCTTGTTGGTATACTTTTCTCTGTCTGTAAAATCTGATGCAGTTTTTTTCCGTGCTTAATGTTTTCTTTTGGATAGAGAAAGAAGTCAAGCAGCGTAGAAGTTTAAAAAGTAGTTGTTTACAACTAAGGCTAAAAAATTATGTGATTCTTTCCATTTTGACAATTTTATTTTTTACAAATCGTTCCTGTTTCCTACTTACTGAGTGACTGGACATCAAAACAGGCAATTTTAGATTTCCATGCTAGTAAAATACATTAACTTAATGAGATATGAATAAATCTTTGTTGAAAGGCACTTGAGTTACACTTGGAATGGAAGTGAAATGAAACCAGGTTTTATGGCATGGGATTATGGGTACTGGCTTGCCCTGTTTACAGATTGGTCAAGACAGAAAATATCAGCATCCAGACTGGCCCCAGCAGATACATTCCAACTCTTGATAATACAGGACGATTCTCCCCTTTTAATACAAATATTTTCATCTTTATGCAGATTAAAAGTACTGGATTATATTACACTTCCTAATTGTCGTTAACTGCACTTAATCTTCAGTTTTCAGTAACTTCTCTCTAATCTCATTTGTTTGCAATGTTGTCAACCCAGTTTTGATGTAGTTATCTCTAAACTGTGTTTGAACACAGTTACTTCAGTAAGAGATTCATCTGGTCCCTAGTTGTCTATCCAAAATCAGCAAAGCTGATTTCAGGGTTTTCTGGATCTTACTTCACGGATGTGGAATATGAGTTTGTCAAGAAACTCGTACAGTTCATACTAGACTTTACATTTTAATCTGTGATAGCTGTGACTGATAAAACTCCTGGAGGAGATAGGAACATCTTTATGACCTCCAGGCTGTTGCCAGATGTATCACTAGATGGCGCCACATCCACCTCCTCCTTTTCTAACTTCCAGTGTCTTCATCATTTGATGAAGAGGACTGATGCAGTTATTGTGGATTTACTTTTATTTTATTTAGAGGAAAACTTTGAAAAGGGTCCTCTTGTAGGAAGGGGTATGGTAACTTCTTTTTTTATTAGTGGAGGAATTATTTCTGGTGTTCCAATTCTTTGTTTTTGTTGTTCTCCGAAAGAAGGGTTTTTCCATGGAGAGCTGGCTGTCCTGGAACTTGCTGGCCTCAAATTCAGAGATTTGCCTGTCTCTGCCTCCTGAGTGCTGGAATTAAAGATGAGAGCCACCTCTGTGGGGCTAGTGTTCCATTTCTTAAAGACTGAATGTCAAGACATGAGTGCTACAGAACAACACAGAACTTTAGGAACTACCTATGTTTATTGACTTGTTAGTACAGGGTTAAAAGCTTTCTCCCTTTATTTCACAGTGACATTGTCAGCAGGAGAAATCTAGTGTAACTTGTGAAGATCTGAAAGGACAGGAGTTCTGTAGCCAGAACTATGTTTAGCTACAACTGTGTTGAATGCTCAGAACCCGGTTTTAGTAGATAGCCAGCTTATGGAGGTTTGGGTATTGTCTTAGTCAGTGTCTTATTGCTATAAAGAGACACTACAACCATGGCAATTCTTATGGAGGAAAGCATTTTATTGGACCTGGCTTACAGTTCAAGTTCAGTCCGTTGTCATCATGACGGGATAAATAGACACACACACAGGCAGACATGGTGTTGGAGAAGTAGAGAGCATCTTTATTTGGATCCACAAGCAGCAGATAGAGACACTGGGTTTGACATGAGTATTTGAAACTCCAAAGCCCACACCCACTGACACACTTCCACTCAAAAGGCCACTCCTACTCCAACAAGGCCACACCTCCTAATAAGTGTCAAGTGGTGCCATTCCCTAATAACCAACCATTCAGATTTGTGAGTCTATGGGAGCCATTCCTATTCAAACCACCACAGTTGTGTAGAGAATACAAACCATTCAAGATATGAATTGCTTTGGCTGTTTAATAATCTTAGTATGTATTATGTTCACAAAAAGGGTTTATAGGTTGACTACAGGTTGCCATCCAGAGAAGAGACTCTAAAGACATTCAGAGAAGAAAGGCAGGGATTCTCAGAATGGAGTACTACCGATCTTCAAGTCCACAGAACACAGAACTCCTGTTAGGGGGCTCTGTACATACAAAGAGGAATTTCTCTTTTCAAAATCAAATCCAGAGCCTAGTGGTTGATGCATAGCTCTCTTTCTACACTATAAGACTAAATATAAATAGCAAAAAACTTTAATATCATATCTATTAATACTTCAAAGATAAAATAGTTAAGTATTTTTTATGATCACTTAACTACTTAAGCATGCCTCACTCAACACTGAGCAGTAAGAGTGGCACACTGTTTATACACATGTACCAAACAAATGCAATTTTAGTGAATTTTAGTGTAATATTTCTTTTAAAGCAAGGTGACTGTAGTAAATAAGACTATTTACTTAAAATGTGATGGAAGTATATTTTAAGCATAAGTGTACACACACATAAACACAATGTTGTCTCAAGTAGAGTTACTGTGGTTGTGATGAAACACCATGACCAAAATCAAATTGGGAAGGAAAGGGTTTATTTCACTCACAGTTTTATATAACAGTTCATTATCAAAACAATAAGGTAAGGACAGAAATTCAAACAGGGCAAGGAATCTGGCGGGAGCTGAAGTCGAGGCCATGGAGGTTGCCATCCATAAGAGAGACTTTAAAGGTATTCTGAAGGCGTTCAGAAAAAAAAAAAAAAAAAAAAAAAAAAAAAAAAAGGCAGGGATTGTTTTTCTAAAGGCTTGCTCAGGCTGATTTCTTATAGAACTAAGACCACCAGCCCAGGGAAGCTATTACCCACAATGGGCTAGGCTATTCCATGTCAATCAGTAGTTAAGAAAATGTCTTGCAGTCTTGCCTACATAGTCTAATCCATCCATCCATGCATGCATCCATGCTCCATCCATCAACCTAATCTTATGGAGGCATTTTCTTTTTTATTTTTATTTATTTATTTTACATACCAATCACTGTTACTTCCCCCAAAGTCTCTCCCCCTATTCTCCATTCCCTTCTCCCCTGAAAGAGTAGAGTCTCCCTTGTTATCCCCCAACCTGGCCTATCAATTCTCTTTGGGGTTAGGTGTATCCTCTCTTGCTGAGGCTAGACAAGACAGCTGAGTTAGAGGAATAGGTTTCACAGACCAGCAACAGCTGTAGGAATAGCCTCTACTCCAGTTGTTTAGGACCCAGATGAAGGGAAGTATTTTCTCTTTTTTTTTTTCCAGACCAAAAAATAGACTTTATTTTTACATTTACAAATGTTGACTTAAATTTAACAATTAAAAAAAATATACAAATCAGTCTCAATGGAAAAGTGAAGCAACCAATGTCCCACACAGTGAAGACAAATCACCCCAGAAACCCGACTTTTGGCCTCTTGAGCCCCAGGCTTTCTTCCTTGTGCAGAAGACTCTGCAAGGACAGATGTAGCACCTTGCCCACTCTCTTGCTGCTCTCCATCATCTCAAAGATGCCCTCAGGATCCAGGCTTCCTTTCCCCACTTTCCTCACTCATGTCACAATGCACTTGCTGGGAACAGGCCTCCTCTTGAAGTGTGGCATCCACCACATGCCAGCAGCCAATCTTGCACAGGTTGACAATGCAGGGGACATTCTCTACACTCAGCAGGATGCAGTCATAAGGATCATCAGACAGCTCTATGTCCTTTTCCCCCTCTTCATCCTCCAGAACAGGGACCCTTGGTATCCTCAACAGACTTTTTCCTCTCAGACGGCTTCAGGGCTTCAGCTAGTGTCATGTTAATATAAACTAGACACCGCAAATTGTAACTATGGTGATGATCTGTGTGTTAAGCAATTTGACCATGGTAATCAAACACAGATTCCCACCATGCTCTACATGGATGTCTACTTCTGATGCTTATAAATCTCAGGGAATATTTCCTAGTTGAATCTGAATCCTTTGAACTGAGTGTACTGGGTATCCCCAGTGACTAGGAGAGATCAATGAAATTCAATTGTGTATCTTTAAAAAAAAAACCATTTATTTATGTATTTTATGCATGAGGATTGTGTCTGTACGAACATCTGCACACCAGAAGATGGCATCAGATCCCATGAGACTACAGTTATAGATAGTTGTGAGCTGCCATGTGGGTACTGGGAATTGAACTCAGGACTTCTGGAGAGTAGCTAATACACTTAGTCACTGAGATAACTCTCTAGCTTCCAGTTGCATATCTTTATTCACTATTTCTAGGTGATTGTCTCCCTTAATCACCTCATCTTCAATAATGTGTGGCTTCAATGTCTTGGTATAAGTGTGCAAACACATGGTGCATGCAGAAAGTAGCCATGTAATCTCAATATTGGAAGGGATTCTAAGGAGCTTTGTAGTCTAGAAAGCCTTACTTGGTGAAAAACACTTTCTAAAACATTTCCAACTCTCTATAATAACTGAGTCCAACAGAAAAATATGCAGAAATATGAACCTAACCTTCCCCCACAGTTGTCAATGTAAATTATAATGTCGAATCTATTTTGGTTTGGCTATGTTTGTTTGGCTATGTCTGTCTCTTGTGAACACCTCTCTGGGTCCTAATGAATATTTTTTGAATAAAAATAGATAAAATATATTGAAGATTCTTGGGGAAGAAATTTTTAAGAGGGCCTCTGGTTTTAACTTACCTGTCAATCCCTCCAACTCTTTCTGTAACTGAACTGAAACCCCCAGTGGACCTTCAGGGTAGAATATAAAGCCCTATGCAATTAACAGATGCAGAAGGTTAGAAGAACATGGAGGATTGCCACAACTAGACTTAGGGGAGTCATGGCCAGGACTTATAGCCAGATACAGATGATGTGGATTTCCCACCTCTCTGATGTTCTTGTTGACAGACAACATGAAACTGACTCCCTCGAGCCCATTTCATCTGCATCCTCTAGATACACAGGTGTTTGGCTTCATCCCATTTGTGGAAAACAATACAAATGGTCTCACAAGGCATGTTCCTCACAGAAGGATCTCATGTATCATAGAAAACCAGAATGTTAGAGTGAACAGAATCTTCAAAGATAACAAAGGCACTTCTTGATTGTAGCTGGTTTTTATTTATTTGTATTTCCGTTAAAACTCAATCATCCGGTGCTGACTTGATGGTGATTTCTGTTGCTCATATTATCTTTGGTCTCAATACTCTACTCTTATTTCCTGTCATCAGTTCCAAGCTTAGCACAACTTCCTCTAGTTTTTCCTTTCCCTTAAATACCTTCTCTGGCCTCAGTGGGAGGGGATGTGCTTAGACTAATGTGACAGGTAGGGGGGAGGTAGATGGGGAAAGTGTGATACCTACTGGGGGCCTCCACTTCTCAAAAGAGAAGGGGATGGAGGAACAGCGGGAGGTTCTGTGTGAGGGGGTACTGGGAGGAGAGGGGAAGCTGATACTGAAATGTGAAGTGAATAAATAAATAAATAAATAACAATTATGAAAAGAGTGGGTTTTAAAGGTTTAATGGCACATGCTTTCATTACACATGTTTTAAAATGAGTCTTAAGCATGGACTTTTTGAGATGTTTGAGAGATCTACTTTTCCTACCTACACTGACCTAATTGGTATTACTTTGTATCTAATTGCTGCAAATACAATGGGTTTAAAGTATGTGAAGTGGTCTGGTGGCATTCTGGGTTCTCTTTCTCTAGGTACAGCTCAAGCATATGTTTTTAGGTTTCACTTTCTAGAAATGGTTTATTAGTGATATTCCTGGCCCATTTTTCATCTTAGCTCAGGTGCATCTTCAATTTTCAAGGAGTCTTAAAATAGTCTAGATTCAATCATATGCTGGTTTCTGACACTGTAGATGCCTCTGCTGGTAAAGCCACAATGATTTGTTTCATCTATTAGGCCTTTTGTGTAGTACACACCCACCAATCTTGGGTATTGTATAGGTGACCCTCATCTGGGACACAGCACTCAGGAAGCACCTTCTCCTGTTACATGATGGTAAGGGTGTCCTATCAGCCTTCTGGTATCCCTTTTCAAGGTTAGCTCTAATCCATGTTCTAGCCATGGTGTGCTGGAGAAATAGAGCTTTTCCTATTGTGGACAATCTTATCCTGTCTGATCTTTTTAATAATTCATCTTTCACATTCCTCAGCGAGGGCTAACCCGAGGACAAGTCAGCTCCCTGTCGTCTGTTCTTGGCATGTTTGCTGTGTCTATTTCACCTTGTTACACTTCACACTGTGACCTGATGCTATGGCTGAGGTAGTCTGTCTGCCCAGAATAATTTCAACCTGCTCCTTTTTTTTTTTTTTTTTAAATGGCATTTACTTCCATAACTTGCTATTTTTGCTTAACTTTAGAATGAGTCTATGAGCAATTTTGATTGAAATGACATTAGGTTTGGAAATTATTTTCAGAACCTGTAACACACTTATTTATAAAAGTTAGTCTCATCATTAAACAGGCTATACTACAATTTTGTGTAAATTTCGTTTCAAGTGATTAAATATAGGTTAAATATTTCTCTGTAGATGCTTGATCAGTTCTTCTAAAGTAGCTGATAGGATGTGCTGCTCTTCACAGAGTGTTTTAATGTGGCTCACAGACTTGGCTCTATTTTAGTTTTCATACATTGTTGTTGACAGAGGAAACTATCTTCTTCATGTTAAATTAGATTTCTTTAGATGAAGTTTGTATCTTTAAATATCAAATTTTGGACACAAGGTGTACTTTGATAAATTCCATTATGTCTTCAATAAAGTCCTAATGAAGTCAATTTTTTTAGAAAAAAATAAAAATAAACTTTTTTTTTAGTATGGAATAAAGTTTATTTAGGGCATGTGGTAGGGAGTTGAGGGGGTAGTAGAAAGGTGGGGAGAGAGAGAGAGAGAGAGAGAGAGAGAGAGAGAGAAAGACACACAGAGAGAGACAGAGAGAGAGAGAGAGGAGTAGAGGCCAGTCATGAACACATGGAGAGAGAGGGGGAGGGCAATAGAGAGAGAAGGGACAGAGGGGGAAGAGGGCAAGAGAGGAAGAGAGCAAAAATAAACATTTTTGATGAGTGTCCATATAATGAAAATTTAAAATTCTATTATAACCGCATCTCTTTCCATTTGAGATCTAGAACTCATGTGCTCTGCCTCTTCTGTTTTAGGTTAATCATGAAGCTTATCCTAGTACAGCTCAGGAAGGAACTGTGCAACATGTTAACTTTAGAGTAAATGTTATTGAATAATAAAAGATTAGATATAACATGTATAATGCTTTTTTTCTAGGTAAGTAATATAAGATAAACTCAGTCAAAAATAACAACATTTAGATTGTACTGAAAAGGATATTTTGCCTATGAAAGAAAAATGTATCTAAGATATGAAATGAAATGTAGCAATGCAGCAGCAGTAGTTATATCTGGATTATGCATTATTTTTTTATATTCACAATTTTCTACATTAAAAATAAATGTTACTCAAATAAAAAGAGAATGACTTCCAAAAATAAACACATTGTTAGGCAATTAAACTCTTCATGAGGTCCCAAGAACATTAAGTTCCATTTTATTCTATTTATTTCCAGTTTAACAATCCTTTACTAAGCAAAGTCTTGTGCCAGACACTAGGAAAGAGGCAACGATGAATGAAACACAAGCCGTGACAGTAAGAGAGTGCACAATCCAACATGTAGCAAAGTGATGCCTGTGCACAGCCATGATGTTCCTGACCCTCTGGTTCCAAACTGAAATGCTGCCATTACATTTGAGCCTTTGAAATTTCCATCCCAGAGAGTGGCTGACGTTATTCCTCCCTGGACCAAATAGGAGCTGCTGTCTAGGAAGAACACTTCGGAAGGATCTCACAAATCTCCCTGAAATGGAGCAAGGTTTGGAGGGTGCATTAGAAGGTGACTTGACCAGATGCTTTGATGGGTAACAGCATAGAGGACAGAAAGAGAAGTATATGGCCTGTGGTGTTGATCCTCCTCCTCCTCTTCCTCCTTCTCCTCCTTCTTATCATCATCATCATCATCATCATCATCATCATCATCATTTGAGAACACATTTGTTCTGGTTAGTTTTATGTCAGCTTGACACAAACCAGAGTCATTTGGAAACAGTGAACCTCAATTGAGAAAATGCCCCTATGTGATCTGCTTCTAGGCAAGTCTGTAGTGCATTTTCTATTCTTTGTTTTACTTTCTTTTTTTTTTTAATGGTGCATTCTCTTGATCAATGATTGCTGTGGGTAGGCCCAGCTTTCTGGGGATGGTAGCACCCCTGGGCAGAATAATATAAGACTGCAGGCTGAACGAGCCATGGAGAGCAAACCAGTAAGCTGTGCTTTTCCAAGGCCTTTCAGTTTCTATATCCTCCTCCATTCATCAGGACAGTGAGATTGAGGTAAGATGAGGAGTGGTGAGGAATTGTTTAGGATTGAACAAATGAAGCAAATATTTAAATTATGGAATATCTGAAGCTTGACATTGGCAGAGCTCATGAGAGATCATATGGTCATTATTTCATCTGCACACAAAACAACCCATTCTTTAAGACAGGAGCAATTTAAACCGAACACCAACCATTTAACTCTTACCAGCACTTTCCACCAGGGGTGCAGTGAACTTGTGAATTCATTACATACTGTTATATCTCCATTTTCTAGAAAGGTTATTATATCTCCATTTTGAGAAAGGTTAAGGAGACATTATGAGGTTAAATAACCTGCCCAATGTCACAAAGTCAAGTAACTTGCTCAGTGTGGCAAATAAGAAGAAGGTTGCAAGATTTAAATCACCTGATCCAGACTCAAAGGTGCTGTAGACTAGGGATCCCAAGATCCCTGGGTCCTCCCATCTTCATTAGCATCTTACCTGAGCAGACTCTTTCTTCCTTCCAGCCTTTCCTGTGAGAAAAGGGGCAGCCTCCTTAGGATGGCTGTCCCTGTTTCTCTCTCCTCCTCACCTTCTAACTTTCCCACCATATCAATCCCAAGATGGAGATCAGGTTTCATGGCAAGCACCTTCACTGGAACAAGAAGCCATTTCATGGCCTCTAGATCAACTCCCTTTACAATTACTGCCAGCCTGGCTACCCTCCTCACTTCAACTTCATGCATCTTTGTTCTACATACTTAGAAATTAAATTACAGGCAGTGGGGGTTTGTATAAATGTTGGGTGCATGAGTTTTGAGCTCTTTTAGGTGACTATGAAGGGATGAATTTGCTGGACTATACAGTAAGAATATGTAATTTTGTTTTATGAAGACTTTCACACCATTTTCCAAATGAAGTATACAGTTTTGCATTCCACTAGCAGTGAAAGAAGTTCTATGTCTTGCGTCCTCAATGCATTCTGTTCTAGTAATATCTGTGACTCATCTGAGACTTCGTGGTATCTCAGTTTGAAGTTTACAGTTCTTTCATGAATGGGCTGAAATGCTTTGCTTCTATTTGTTTTCCATTTCTATACCATTTTAGATGAGCTGCACATTTTGCCCTTGTTCAGACAGGCTATCCAGATGGGCATTAGGTTCTGAAGCACTCAGAAAGTGGCATCTGTATACATCAGGCATTTACTTTTCTCTCTTTTCCACTGCACCAAAATGGAACCAGTGCTTAAAAACTCCATTTCAGCATAAAGCAAACATACAATTTGCATAAAAATCTTAGAGTCTCATTGTGTACTGCAAATGAACACATCCAGTCTTTCCATGCAGCGGTGGATTCTAAGATTGCTGGTTCTTTGAATGTTTGGTATCATGGAGGACATTTGAGTGTTACCATCCAGGTGGCTGTTAACACTGCTCTTTGAATCCTTGGTGTTATGGAGGAGTATTTGAGTGGTTATCACACAGGTGGCTGTTAACATTGCTCCTAAATCAGGGGAGAATGTCTGAGCTTTTTAAATTCTAATTTCAAACATCCAGAATCGTAGAACATATAACAAATTATTAACGGGCAATGGGATTGAAATTGACTGACCTCGGGGAAGCATGGTTTGGTAGTGTTAGCTTCCACAGTTCCCTGTGCTAGGCAACAACCATTGCAGAAATTATCAATGGTGGCAGAGCTTCATCAAAGATGTGTTTCCTGTAGTCTTGAAGGGAGAAGGCCACTATGGGCTCTGACCGCAGAGGGGTGAGGAGTGAAGTTTGGGTTGGGGCAGTAGATTTTATTTGCAAGTTTCCCCTTAGGAATCCCAAATGCATTCTATATCTTTGGCATTTTATGCTACAGTATGTAAGAAAATTCTGGCACTTAAATTTTTACTTGCCAAATTGAACCCTTTAATTAAAAATAAGAGCAAATTATAAGGAATAGCATAAAAATAGTTTCTTTAAGATAGATGCGGTGTGATGCTACATAAACTTCAAATGTACAAAAGAAGTAGGTATGGTATTTATAGATGCAGACATATGGAACCAAGTTCACAAAGTTTCAGAGTTAATTTCTCAGGAAAGAAGGGAAGAAATAGAGATCAGGAAATCTCACACAGGAACCATCCATTTTGGGTTGTTTTTCTTTGAAAATAAAAAGCATTCTGGAAAAAACTAAAGCCAATAAGGCAAAACACTGATATTCATGAATCTGGGAGAAGCTACAGTGGTTTTAATTGTTCTCTTATTAGAAATGCACTTGAAATGTTATACATATAAGGAATTAATAAGTGAGTATATTTGAAATTATAAAGAACAAGCAGGCATGGTGGTGAATGTCTTAAATCTCAGCATTTCAGAGGCAGGAGGATCACTATGAGTTCAAAGCCAGTCTGGTCTACACAGTGAGTTCCTGGACAGCCAGGGCTACATTAGAAAGACCTTGTTCAAAAACAGAAACAGACAAGCAAACAACAACATAAAAAATCAAAATAAACAAAGAGCAGAAAGGGTGGCTTCTGCTCTCCAGCCTGTGTGAGGGGCAATGATATACACTCTGTCAGTGTGATTTGCAGAAGGAGGAACAGATCCCTAAGAGAGGAGAAAGAAACGTCAGCTTGCTTTAGAGACATCAAGTGAATATTCACATCTTATCAGTGTATCCTATTCTTGTGTCTTTCTTTTCTTATCCCTTTATTTTTTGATGAGATTTCTAGACCGATAGGTGTACAAAAGTGGATGACCTTGAAAGGCTATGTACTATTTAAAATAGGCTTTAATAGAATCTTCTTATTGCAAGTGATGAGAAAGGTGTCATAGACCAGACTTCACAGCTGATAATAAAAGCTGATGTTCATCATAAAAAACCCTTTGAAATAAGCATATTATGCTATACTTGTCTCATTACTGTGGAGGCATGTAATGAGAACAATGTATTTGGCCTCTGATCCTGATTCTCACATGTGTTTAGAGGTATGGGAAGGGGTTGGTAGGTAATGTCCTTTCAGGTAAAATGCTACCATCTTCGGGAGTTCAATTGGGTCTTCTCAAAAAAGACCACCACAGCTGGGTCCATTGACTGTTTGCTTCCCTTGCAGAAGAATTGGGTGGAGAGGGTCATGGGTCACCACTCCTCCTAACCAGAACACCACCATGGCCTTGGGTTCATGAGATTGAGGCTAGGGGATATTTGTGGGAAAGGACGAGGGGAGGAGCTCCATCCATACAGTCTGGGAAGACATCATCCCTGTTGGGTGCAGACCTTCCAGTGTGGTGCTTCAGGTTATTTATTGCCCCTGCCCATAACTTCTCACCCATTATCCTGTAAGGAAATTTGATAAACTTGTTGCTTCTCCTAAGACTTAGAACCTAAGCAAATGTAGGTGGACTTATACTTCAATTTGTCACCTTAGGAGGAGGGGTAGATATTGTGTGTGCTCACCCCAGGGAAAGAATGATAGCAACAGTATATCTGTAAGTCATGTCTAAGTGTACATGTGATGTGTTGTGATATGATGTGATGTGTGTGTGTGTGTGTGTGTGTGTGCATGATGTTGGAGTGTGAGTGCTTGCATGTGCTCCCCTCAGCAAGTACCAGTGGACACCAGAGTTTGGCTCAGATTTTCTCCCTCTATTGTTTTTCATCTTGTTTTTTAATTTTTTAAAAGCATTTTATGTTATTTATATGGGCATTTTGTGTGCATGTATACACATGTGTGTATCACTTGTGTATCTGAAGAGGCCAGAAGAAAACATCAGTACCAGAACTGAAGTTACAGATCATTGTAAGCTATTCTGTAGGTGCTAGGAATTGGACCCAGGTCCTCTGGAAAAGCAGCCAGTTCTCTTTAACTGTTGAGTTATTGTCAACATTCCCATTTTGTCTTATGTTCTGTGTTAGCATGTCTCACAGAACTTGGAGTTCGCTATTTTGACTAGGCTGGCAGTTCAGGAACTCCCTGGGATTGTTCTGTGTCTAATCTCCAATGATGAGTTTACAGAACTGTGCCACCACACCTAGCTTCACATGGGTGATGGTGAACCTAATAGGTGCTCATGCTTGTGCATCAAGCACGTTATTCACTGAACCCTTTCAGGGGGCTTGTTCCTGGTTCCTAGCACTCTCTCCTATCCCACTGCCCCCATAATCTCACTTTTAAGGATAGTTTTTGGATGAAAATGAGCCAGCTAGTAGTCAGGGCTCCTAGGTAGCTTCTTGCAGAGGAAACCTTTTCATCAGAAATCCCAAGCATGATTAGAGGTTGCCACTCTATAGGTTTGTAGATTCTATAGGGTTGTACCCTCTAAGTTGGTAAATGGGCTAAAGGTTAATTGATTCCTAATAGCAAATAATGCTACTAATGGTGCAATGAAGGTTCATAAAATTCCTTTTTATGCCTTTACAAGCTTCTGAACACAGGATCCTGGATGGTGGTGTGCACAGAGAAGACATGCCACTGAGTATACCCTTTTCTTACACCTGGACCTAGTCACCCTTTCCATCATAGGAATCTCGTTGGTGTTTTGTGGGCTGCTCTAGCAAATTAAGAGAATTCAAGGGTCATAAGAGTCTCCAGTTTAGAGGTGGGGGTCATGACATGGCGAGTCATAGACTTGAGTATTGGATTGGCACCTTAAGTGGTGCAGTCTAGTGAAGACTAGACGTAACACCACCTCCAAGTAAATGGTATCAAAATTGATGTAAATTATAGGAACATGGCTAGTATGTATTGGAGAACTATTCAATCTGGGAGAAATACCAGTATACCTTAGTAACCAGCACCAAAATGTTTGTGTTAATTAGTATGTCAGGTTAAAACAAAAAGGAGTCCTCCTCCTTCATTTTTAGAACTAAGAGATCAGAGAGAGCTTTTGTAATTTGCTACGATTATTAACTAGTTTATATACTTTCTGGTTTAGTTGACATTTCCTAGGTGCTACACTGAGAGGCAGTACAAAAAAATAGTTGAATTTGAGTTTCAGTTTGCCATCGACTAACCCTGTGGCTCTGGGAAGACAATTGCTCTTGTTTGTGAAGAGAAATGGGGAAATTGCTCACACTGCACTTAACACTTTCTCGTTTTGTTGAATTCTGGCTATGGTACTACAATACAATGCAATGTCAAGAGTGAATGACTGGCTATTGAGAAAATATTTCTGCCTGGGATTCTTGAGGTTAGATTTTCCACTTCACTCCCATGTTTGGACTTACTTTCTGTCAATCACAATGGGACAAATGCCTGAAGATCATTTCAGGATGGACTCTTGCTAGCTTCCATAGAGAGCCAACTTCTTGGCCTCCTTTCTCTTGTTCAGAGTCTGCTAAGTTAGAGACCAAGTTCCTTCTGACTTTGGGAGATGGATAATATTATCTCATATTTTTGGTTTTGGATTAATAGTTCACTTACAATGGATGTCCTGTCACTGTTAAGCAGGACATAGTGGGGAAGTTCCCAATAACTCCGTGACAGATTCTTCTCTCAGACAAGTTTGCCAAGCTTACTTGGGCCCAAAGGAACAGTTAGCAAGCAGCCAAGGGGAACAGCTTAAAGCACTTAAGAGCTTTTAAAATACAACTTTTCTCTTCATAAATATAAAATAATGTTTATTGTAGAAAATTATAAAACAGATGCTATGAATTAATGTGTCCACTAAAAGTTCGTGTGTTAGAAATACAATGCCCTAAATCACATGTTAGAACTATTTAAAGACAGGCCACTGGAACACAATCACGATTAAAGTCAGGGATCCAGGACCTATATCATGGCCTTACAAAAAGAGGAGGAGAGACATGGACTGACACATATGTTCTCTGTGTTTCACCATGAGACACTCTCCACCATATTACGATGCAGTAAGATGACCCTACCCAGATTCTACAGACACAGGCATGATGTCTTTGGCTTTCCAGCCTCTAGAAACATGAATCTAGCAGCTTCTATTCTTGGTCAGTTACCTGGTCTGGGACATTTTGACACAGCAAGATACTTCCTGTGTGTACTAAAAATAAGGTCATTTTAAGTCTGTTTTGTTATCTTACAGATTTATTTGAGCTACACAGCTAAGAGGAAGGAATATTATTTTGAGAATCGATATCCTAGATGTTTTTATGGCTGCTGCACATTTTCAAGTTGTTTGTGTTGGAAAACTTCTTTATAGCATGATATAAAGACAACATAATATAGATTAATATCTATCTATCATCTATCTATCTATCTACCTATCTATCATTTATTATCTATATATGTATGTATGTATGTATGTATGTATGTATTATCTATCTATCTATCTATCTATCATCTATCATTCTATTCTTTTTAGCATGGTATAAAGAAAACATAATATAGATTAATATCTATCTATTGTATGTCTGTCTATCTATCATTCATCTATCATCTATTATCTATGTATGCATGTATGCATGCATAAATGCATGCATCTATCTATCTATCTATCTATCTATTCTATCTATCTATCTATCTATCTTCTACCTATCATCTATCTCTCTCTACATTTATCCATTGTCTTTCTAGACATCTACCAAACATTTAGCACTTTGTATCTGTCTCCTATCATCTATATCTACCATCTACTTACTTACCTATGTACCTATCTATCATCCTTGGTGTCAAAAAAACAAGCTTATCTTTTTAAAAAATTTAATTAATTATTTTTTTTAACTTATTCACTTTACATCCCATTCATTTCCCACCTCCTGGTCACCTCCTCCCACAATCCTTTTGTTCTCCCTCCTCCTCTTCTCCTCTTGGTGGGTGGGGGCCCCCTGGGTATCCGCCACCCAACCCTGGCACTTCAAGTCTCTGAGAGGCTAGGAGCTTCCTCTCCCCGAGAGGCCAGACAAGGCAGCCCAGCTTGTAGAACATATCCCACATACAGTCAACAGCTTTTGGGAAAATCCCTGTTCCAGTTGTCGGAACCCACATGAAGACCAAGCTGCATACCTGCTGCATATAAATGGGGAGGCCTAGGTCTAGTCTGTGTATATTCTTTGGTTGGTGGTTCAGACTCTGAGACCCCAAGGGTCCAGGTTAGTTGACTCTGTTGGTCTTCTTGTGGAGTTCCTATCTCCTTTGAGACCCACAGTCCTTCCTACTATTATTCTGTAAGAATCTCGAAGGTCAGTCTACTGCTGGCTGTGAGTATCTGTATCTGTTTGAATCAGCTGCTGAATGGAGCCTCTCAGAGGACAACATGCTCCTGTCTGTGAGGATAACAGAGTATCATTAATAGTATTAGGGACTGGTGCTTGCCCATGGGATGGGTCTCAAGTTGGGTCAGTTATTGGTTGGCCATTCCCTCAGTCTTTGCTCTCTCCTGCTAGAAACATCCCAGATCCTATGAACAGGACTTTTTCCTGGATTCCAATTGGTTAGCCAATGTTCATGAGTGGGCATTAAGTAGCAGTTTTGAGGGTGATCATCTTTTCATCGTTCTGGTGTCTGTCTCACATTACATTTCTGAAATCTGAAAACTTTGATCACATGCTGTCTTCTCTTCTATTATTACATTTTTGAAAATTCATTTTATTATTTTTTATAAATAATATGTAAAAATATAAATATATACTATTGTATCTTTTAATTTTGTTATATATTTTATGTTTTATTTGTATTATATATTTTGCTTACATGTATGCCTGTGTCCAGTGCATGTCTATTAGCTTGGAGACCAGATGATAGCATCAGATCCTCTGGAACTTGAGTTGCAGACAGTTCTGAGCCACCTTGTAGGTGATGGGAATTGAACTTAGGTCTTCTGCAAAAGAAATGTTTGTTCTCAATTGTTTGACCTAATCTCCAGCCCACTATTTTCATAAATAAATTATATATATAAATGAAACTATAATATAATAATATTAGTATAATATAATAATATAAATTATAATACAATATAATATACAATATAAATATAATTATATATAAATACAACATGATGTAATGTGATGTAAATAGATATAAATATAATATATAATATAATGCAATAAATATTACATTTTATTTTAATATAATCATGTTATAATTATATTATATTCTAAATTATAATATAATTTAATGTAATAAATATATTATAATTATATTATATTTTATATGTACATATTTTTTACTATGTGGGTCTGGATGTCCTGGAAGTTACTATGTAAAATGGGTTGACTTCCAACTCACAGAGATGCACCTGTCTATGCCTCTCAAGTGGTGGGATTAAAGGTATGTGCCACCACACATGGCTTTATTATTGTATTTTCAAAAAGTTTTCTCTTACTACTTTGGTCTCAGGTTCTTTTCAATTCCTTTGCATTTAATTTGAGAATGTCACACCTGTATAGGATGTATTATTCTTATGTTATCCCCTTTGCTACCTTTCAATTCCTCCAAGTCCACCTACCAACTTCATGTTCTTTTATCATGACCCTCTTCCCATTCCTGCTGAAAGTTTGAGTGGCCTAAGCAGGAAATCAGAACTGCTGTTCATGAGTCCAACAACCATGTCATATCCATCCCAGCACTCCTCTCTGTCTTCTGGTTCTTACATTCTCCCCACATCCTCTTCCACGATGTCCCCCAAAACATGTGGTTTGAGTAGACACATTCCTAGCTACGAACCTTTTGCACTCCTTCAGCCCAGATAGCTTTAGCAAAGTTACTTCAGGGAGTCCTCCTATGAGGGTTGTTATTTATTATGGCAAATTGAGTTTGATCATTTGTGTTATGACTCTCAAATCTACATTTTTGACCATGTAGTTACTGCAGAACTCCAGATCCAAGCCACTAGTTACCCATCTGCTCCTATCACTGCTAAGATTACCATACTCCTCCCTTGAAGTCCTTCTCCTAGTGAGAAGGTCACCACCTCACTAATTACAGAAGCTTAACCTCCAAGAGTTCCCATGGAGTTTCATCCTTGTTTCACTCACTTTCTGCATCTAATTCTCCATCAGGACTTGTGTTTCCATCTATCCCCTTTCTCTCTACTTCTTGATATTATCTTCATTTGGGGTCTTAAGACAGCTTAGTGTCGACTCCTCTCACATTTCAAAATGATTTACCCTCAAATGAGTCTCAACTGAAGCTGGAAGGATATTTTAAAAAATTAAATCTGATTACAGAATTCTGACGAACCCTTAACAGTCCATATTATCTTTAGAATAACACACTGACATGATACTATTTTGACTCTGTCTTTTCACTTCTAACTCTTTTTCATTCTCATTTTTTTCTGCTTCCTACCATTCTGAAGCATTATTTCAATTTCTGAATAAACTATTCTCTCTCCTACCTCTAAGGCACAAATAGAAAGTATGAGCAAGAAATCTGGACTCAATGATTTGCATATTTGAGACAATTCATCCTTTCCTAATAACCACTAGCTAATTTGCTCAGGTGAACTATCCTTCTGGGAAATAAGAAATCAAATATCGCAGTCTCATCAATAAGTTCACATTTGCTTCTCAACAAAAGTAATCTGAATTTGCGATAGCCAGTTGACTATCTGCTTTCCTGGGCATGGCTTATGTATTCTATGCTTATTGGATGGTGTTTTCTGTATCACTGTATGTAGATTGACTTTTACAGAAGTTCTTGCCTTTTCACTGCCTTATTCTCAATGGCTGCTGTACTGGTAACAGTGTACAGACAGGCGTGTGTATAGCAGTGGAACAGAGTTATGCAGAAGTAGAATTTCTCTGCCCTTTCCCAGTGAGTGGTATTGTGGTCAGGATCCTATCTCGTAATAGTCACTATTTCTTTGTTTTGATTTTATAACTTGGCATGTTATTGGGAAAGCTGGCTCCCTGAATTATGGCTACAGTTAGAATCGGCTTTTGAAATGTCCTCTGCATAAATCAAGTAAGAAATTAAAAAATATAGGTGGTCTTTATGCATTGGCTGCTTCTATCCATGTACATTTTTTGAGCCTTGAATTCAGCCCAGTAAAACCAATTTTCCCATCAGGACTTTTGGCTGATTGCAGTCAAGCATTTATTTACTAATAAGACATTGGTGTGGTTTGTCCCCTCTAGTATGATCTGACGTTATCACCCAAGAAATCCAGAGCTCACAGAACACTCATGCTTTTTCTTCCTGATGGTATTACTTTTTTGTTTTGTTTTGTTTTTGTTTTTTTCGAGACAGGGTTTCTCTGTATAGCCCGGGCTCTCCTGGAACTCACTCTGTAGACCAGGCTGGTCTTGAACTCAGAAATTCGCCTGCCTCTGCCTCTCAAGTGCTGGGATTTAAGGATGGTATTACTTTTTAACTGGAGATTTTCACTCTTTCTTAGTTCACCCCATAAGATGGTATTAAAACAATTTGAGATAATGAGGAGAAATTCCATCAGGAAAATGAGAGCATGGCTTCTTGAAGACATTCCTTCTGAACACAGCACAGACTTTAAAGGTCAACAACTTGAGTGGATGCCCTGGGAGTTCAATAAACTCTCCAAAATAACCTATACTTTGACCCCAGCACTATCCAACTTGGTCTATGCTTGATGTTTTTTTACTTAACATTTATTCCCAGTATATTTTTCTTGCTATATTTTACTTAACAAGGAGAAGAGCTAAATATTCAGCTTCCTGATCCTCCTTGAATGTTCAGGTGGCATGTAATAAAGAATTAGTCAGTGAGATAAGTACAAAGCTTTAAACTTGAAAGCAAAGACTCTCAATAAGAAGGTATTTTTCCCCACCCCTTCAGCCCTTGCCACTTGCAGCTATAGGAAGAGCTGGCTTCAGGGTCGCAAGAATGGGAGAGCTGGCCCTGCCCTTCAATAGCTGCAGCGCTTGGGAGAACAGGCCCTACACCTTACCTGGCCTGTAGAGCTGACTCTGGTGGCAAGGGTGTGGGTGAGTTAGCCCAAATGCATGAGAGCAAGAGAGCTAACCTTGCCCCTTGAGGGCTGCAGCCTTAGGTGAGCTAGCTGGGACAGTACTGCATAGTTCACCCTGGTGGTGCAGGAGTACAGGAGAGCTGGTGGGCTGAACAACTTAGCTACCACACAGGCTCAGATCCATGATTTTGAGTTGGTTCACCCCCAAATCTGCCTCATCTGTAAACTGCTGGTGTGTGTGAAAGGGCCAGGCCTGCAGATGCAACATTGCAGGATCTCCATGATACAGGGAAACAACAGGAAAACCTGGAGGAGTCCCAGGGAGGATCCACTATCGATGGTGCAGCAGAAGCCAGAGACCTTCAACCAGAGTAATGACTCATTGCACAGCATTTACAGGTAAAGTGTGGACAAAAGGGTATACTATGTGACGTACAGTGACTACAGCTTCTACAACTATGTGGCTTCGTTTTGTTTTATTTATTTATTTATTTATTTTTGTTCTTTAATTTTCTCTTGGGTGGAGGAAGTTGCAAGGGCAGAGGGCAGATATGAAAAGATGGGAGATGAGTAGAATTGGGGTGCATGGTGTAAAACTTAGGAAGAGTTAATTTTTTTAAACAGTTTTTTTTCTTTTATTTAAAAATAAAATATTGTATTTAGAAATGAAGTTCAATTAGCAATCCTCTTTGACAATGTGCCCATGAAAAAGCCTAAGAGTCTGTCTTGGATCCTGGCCAGTCGCAGCAGCTAGTAACCCTGGACATTCTGTGAGTTGAAGAATATATGTCCGCTTTTAAACAATTATATTGGGTTTCTGTTATTATAGCCAATGTAATCAGGCATCTAAAGTGAGGGACCCATAGACCATAGATCCACTGTCTTAGCTGGGGTTACCATTGTTGTGATAAAATATGATGGCCAGCTGGAGAGATAGCTCAATAATTGAGTATGCATGTCACCTCCAGAAGACCCAACTTCAATTCACAGTACCCTGTCATATAGCTAACAACTGCTTACAACTCTAGCTTCAAGCCAGAGCCTCTGTGGGCACCTGCATTCATGTATATACAGACTTAGACATAAATAAAAATAATAATAAATGTGTTTTTAAGGATAGAGCATGGTGATACATACCTTTAATCCTAGCACTCAAGAGGCAGACAGAGATGGATCAAGGCCAGCCTGGTCTACATAATGAGTTCTAGGACAGCAAGGACTACACAGAAAGAGTCAAAAATCCAAACCCCAACCAACAAAAAAATACCATGATCCAAAATAACTTGTAGAAGAAAAAGTTTATTTCACTTAGATATCCATATTACAGTCAATTCTTGAAGGAAACCAGGGCAAGAATTCAAGTCAGGATTTGGAAGCTTAAACTAAAGCACAGGCAATGGGAAATTGCTACTTATGACTTTCTTATAGTATCCAGGACCACAATCCTAGTGAAGCTACCATCCACGGTGAGCTGGGATCTTCCTCTTCAATCATCAATCAAGAAAATGCCCTTTAAACCAATGTGGTAGGGGTACTTTCTTAAATGAGGTTCCCTCTTACAAAAGGACTCAAGTTTGACATAAAACTAGTCAACATGCCCCCAAATACTTCTTTACTATTATTGGAAAACAATAACTTTCTAAGCATATGATATGGATGCTTGAAGAATTTTGCTTTTGCATTAATAGAAATTAATATCATGGGAGTTGGAATGTTGTGGAACCTTTAGAAGCCTACCTTTTGGGAAAGCTCATTGGCAGGAGGGTAGGGACATAACCTGTCTCTGGTTTTGATGAAGATATTGGTCCACTGTGGTGTGAACAGCCTCTGGCACATCTGCCTGGCACCATGAGTATATCTTTCTTTCATGACAGACTGAAACCTGACACCATGAGCCAACAGACTTTCTCTCTCTTAACTTGTCAAGTATGTTTGTCACAATGATGCAAACATAACTCATACAGGGCGTATGGTTCCTTTTAGACAGCTCTCCACCATCTTTCTTCCCTACCAGTCTCTTCATGTCTGTTTCGTTTGTGTCTCTTCACATCTGGCCAGGGCTGTCTGTGTACTTTGGGGCCAGAGCCTAAGGGATATACCAGTGGGAACGAAACTGAAGACAGCTGGTACCCCTCTGCCAGAATCTCTCAGGAGCCTGTAGTTCAGTTCCATAAGCCCTGCCTTCATTTACATCTGGCTGTTGAAGAGCTCTTCTTCTGTAGACCTACAGCTGGAAGATCAGGATTACTTTGGTTGCATTCTATCTAGGGGACAGCTTTTTGCAGTTCCTCGCCTTTTGGCTGTTAAATTCTTTCATTCTCTCTTCCACAAATTTGTCTGAGCCTTGGATGAGCAGTATAAATCATTCCTTTAAGGCTGAGCCTTCATTTGTCACTTACTCTCAGCATCTGTGGCAGCCATGAGTTTCTGCATTCACAACAGTTCACTGCAAATGGCTTTTTGATTAGGGTTGAGAGTAGCTTTTGTCTAAGGCTATAGACATAGACATAGATACTTAGGAGGCGGATTGATGTTATGTCCATTTAGCTAACAGTCACTAGTAGTGTTTTTTCTCCTGGGGCATAAGTTTGTTTATTTTTAACCAGGCTTCACTTAAAAAGTATTTTTTTTTTTTTAACTTTCTGGTGGATCCTAATGTTTCTTGGCTTGTGACCACAAAACTTTAAATTCTTTGTTCATCTTCCCATTGCCTTCACCCTGGGTCATCACATCACAGCCTTGGGTCTTCCTATCATCTGGTTTTTGAAAGATATTTAATTTACTTTGTGAATGTTAAGTGTGGGGAGGCAGGGTTCCATGGAGCAGGTATTATTAGAAGACAATTTAAAGGAGTTTTTTTTCTCTCCTTCTATTATGTGGGTCCTAGGGATTGAACTCAGTTGGCTACATATTGTATTTAAGATGATTTCTAATTCTGCAGTTAGATTTCTTAACTTTGGTCTATGTATATGAATTATATTTAAATGAATCTTTATGTGCAGCTATCAGGGAATAGGACCAGGATGTGTATTAGACACAATTTACTCCTCTGAACTTTCTAGGGCTGGGATTTCAGTGTTTCCCATCCCCTCTCCTCCATTTTGCTTTTATACCATTTTAATTACATGCAAGTATTAAGGTCAGTTCTAGGTTGAGGAACTAGCAATACAATACATGCAAATTGTTAAGGAGCAAGCAGGACAATAAACATAAATAGTCAAAGAACAAGCAGGGCAATAAACAAAGTTCTGTATCACGCCCATGATCACTATTTCTAAGGGCTTATCAGGATGACCAAAATAACTGAGCCTACTTCCCTGTCCTAGCCCAAAGTCATTTTCATGTCTGAAGTCTATTTCCTTGTTCTAGCCTAATATTTAGATTTCTGCCTGAAATTACTTCTTTATTCTAGCCTAATATCAGATTCTTGTCTGAAGCCCATTTCCTTGTCCTTGGACCATGTCATATTCTTGCCAAGCAGCCCCCAAAGCCCACATCTCCCAGTTTTTTATTTCATAAACAAGACTGAGCCTGTCTTAGGTCGTTCTGATAAGAATGCCTTCCTTACCTGTTGTGGAATATGCATTATCAAAAACAATGCACTTATGTCTTAGGTTGGTAAGGCTCTGTGCAGAATCTTACCCGTCCTTAGCTTGCCAACCTGTTAATTTAATAACTATGTCTGGGGGTCCACTTTCAGTTTCAAGCCATGTACTTTGGCTGCCGAAATGTTGATGTTGTTAAAGACAAGCTTTAACACAATGGGCAGGAATAAAAGTATTCCCAAGACAAAAAGGGCTAGCATGATCAAGCTCTATATGCCATTCTTGAATCTTTACCAAAATAGAAATACTGACCTCAGGCCATGAGTAATTTTATCAGTAGTATCTGCCACATCAACACTCAGCAGAGCAGCATTCTTTAAATTCATTAGCTCACTATGCAAAGTTAAAACATCCAGAGAGGTGTTAGAATTATGCCAAATACACTGCAAGTGTCTTTAAACTTTTTCCTAATTATAATGACTACCACTGAAAATTTTAGAACTAACACAAATCCAATAGTATTTGGCATGACACTCCAGATGGCTCCTTACTCTTAAACACTGAACCTCCTTCCAATAATGTGAATAGGATAAAGAACATCAATCTATTGTTCCAAATGCCTATCTAAATACGCTTGTATATTCAACACATTAGTAACATGTTTTTTGGTAAATGATTAACAAAAGTAGCTATCTTAACTTCCTTTGTCAAAGCAATTGCAGAAGCAGTGGTGCTAGCAATTAATGTAACTGAAGCTGTTATACCAGCAATAATCAAGCCCACTACCCACTTGCTTCTGCTTAAAGCCTGACTCACTTCTTCCATTACTTGCAAGCTTTTTTCAGAAGACCAAGTTTCTGTGATACTCATGACAAGAAAACAACAGCTGGTTGCTAGACCTCTGTAACAGACATGCAAAGTTTCAACACACTAACACAATTAGAAAGTGTACAATAAATGCAACTTACATTAAATACTGTAGAAGAAACAAAAGTATTTTTAACTTGATGATTAAAAGAGCCTTAACACATGTACTAACACTTGTTTGAAATCCAGATCCTGTCCCAACTTTATCTCTTGCTAACTTCAAACAGTCTAAGATGTACTCAGGAAAAAGATGCAATGATTGATTTACCACTGTAGACACACAATCACAACTAAAAGACAACTGATGGAGCATAGTGTTTGTAAAACGGTACTCTGGGTATAGGCCAAAATCTGAGATGCAGGACCCTGCCACTAGGACATTCATGTATCTGCTTCTGCTTTGGGAAGTTTGACTTTATTCAAGAGAACCAAAACAATCCCTTTAAGTGGTTAGAGGAAAGATGGAGAAAACAGTCATATGGCTTAACGTGGCATTGCTTTTTTCCCCTTCTCCCACTTTTCAGTATGAAACACCACATAGGCAAGCATTGCAAACACAGAAACTACCTCATCTTACTGTTGTTCACAACTACCTCAAATATAAGTTTCTCCCTATCAGTCTGTGATTGACTGGGTTAGTCCTATGATACTTTTTTTTTTTTTTTTGGTTGAGTTTACACTATACTTATAGACACTCTTTTAGCAGGGAGTTTCACACTTTCTTCTTCTTCTTCAGTGCTAGAGACTGAACATAAGCCTCACATTTGTTAGGTAAGTGTGCAACTTGAGCCACACCCTGACCCAGGCTGTTGCCTTTTGAATATTATTATCTATGCTGCAGTGATTCTAAGAGTCTATGGCTCACCGCAATGCAAAGTAACTTTTAATTGGGAGAGATTTCATTATTTCTATGAGTTAACTCTGAAATGAAGTAATTTGTGGGACGTAATAGCAGAATGGAGGATGTACTAGCCTTCCACATATTTAAACAAGGTCTGAGTTCATCTTGTGTGCAACTCTTGGCTAAGTTCTGTTTATGGAGTGTCTACTCTTAGTGTCTTTCTGGTTCTTTCTTAGGAATCTTCAGTAGGTTTGAGTTCTTCTTGCAGAAATGCCTGGTAGCTTTTCCTTCCATCCTGAGCAGAATTCTATATTAACTTTCTTTAAGAGAGATTCACAGTGTTCTACAAATTCAGCCTGGCATTCAAAACAGACTTAAAATAAAGTTCCAGATGGAGACACCTACATAAATGTACAGAGTGAACAGCTAAAGAAAACAAGTAAATGTCACCACCACCTTAGTAGTTGGGAGTTCTGTAAAATATTGCATTGGTAAGTGGAGGGCTCAGACTGAATTTGTACATTATTCTATGTAGTGTGGACATTCTAACAAAATTAGACTTTCAACCTACAAACATGGAATATCTTTTTACTTATTCGTACATTAATTCACTTTTTAAACCAGTTTTATATGTTTCAATACATGATTTCGGCAAATCTTTGGTTAAGTTTATTTCTAAGAGATTGATTTTATTTTATTAACTATTGTAAATGGTATTATTTTCTTGATTTATTTTTGAATAGTTCATTAGTAATATGTAGGATACTTTATAGAAACGTATTGATTTTGTGTATATAATACTGTTGATCTTATTTACTAGTAGAGAAGGAGAATGATACACACACACACACACACACACCGTACACGCACACAAACACACAGAGGGGAAGAGAGAGGAGACTTCAGTGTTTTGTATGTGTGAAAGCATGCACTCTAACAAGATAATGTCATTCTCCATTTTAGACTTCTGTTCCTCATTCCTTTCTCTTGCCTAATAGTTCCTAATAGTTCCCACTGGGACATCTAACATTATAATGACTGTTTAACTGGCAAGAATGATGAGTCTTTTTCTGATATTAGCAAAATAATTTTGAAGTTTTCATCAATTCATGAGATTTGGTCTGTGGGCTTGTCCCATTTGGCTTTTGTTGAGGGGGAGGTTCCAGCACTTGGGGACATAACAGGGATAAGAAAAGCAGCATTGAAGAGCGAAGGGAGGAGAGTGTGGAAAGATGTGTGTTATCTCTCCCTTATTACAGGTAGCACAGAATACACCCTCTACCTTGAAGATGGGAGTGTAATAAAGACTTTCCCTTGAACCCTTAGGATGAGGCTATTTCAGTGAAACTCAGCATTGGACAAACCCATGTCTTCAAACTCCAGGGTGGTCCCTGAAGGCAAACCCTCCAGACACATCTCACCACCACGTTTGATACTGTAGTCTATTGTGGCACCAGCCATTGCACAAAAGCAACCCAACAAACTAATGCTTGAGACTGAAACTCCCAGACCCAAGGAAGTACACACTGTTACCATGACCACAGACTTCACTGCTCCATGCCCAGGCCAGTAACAGATGAGCCTGTGGCAAGAATGACAAGGTGGCTCAGGATGCTCTGTGCTGGGAGGAAGCAGCAGGAGACAGCAGCTCCTCAGTTCCTGGAAGACAAGGAAGTAGAGAAAACATACCAAGATGGAGCTAGGGATAATTCACCCATGAACACACTCCAGTGGTCTACTTTCTCCAGCTAGAGGAAGGTTATACTGAATAGTTTTATGTCAATTTGACACTAGCTGAAGTCATCTGAGATGAGGAAACCTTAATTATGAAAATGCTTTCATAATATTGGGTTGCAGACAGTCTGTAGGACATTCTCTTAGTGATTGATGGGAAGGGCCCAGTCTATTGTGGGTGGTGCTATTCCTGGGCTGGTGTTCCTGGGTTCTATAAGAAAGCAAGCAACTGTAAATGGGATGGATTCCCAGGTGGGGCAGTCTCTGGATGACCTTTCCTTCTGTCTCCATGCCAGGGCAGGAAGGTGGGAGTGGGTGGTTGGGGGAGTACCCTTATAAAAGCAAGGGGAGGGGAGATGTGAAAAGGGGATAACATTTGAAATGTAAATAAAGAAAAATATCAAATAAAAGAAAAGAAAAAAAATTAAAGACAGCAGGCTGAGCAAGCCATAAGGAGTAAACCAGTGAGCAGTACTTCTCCCTGGGCTCTGTCTCAGCTTCTATCTCCAGGTTTCTGCCCTGCTTGAGTTCCTGTCCTGACTTCCTTTGATGATGAACAGTGATGTGGATGTGTAAACCAAATAAATGCTTTCCTCCTCAAGCTGAAATTGGTTATGGTGCTTGATCTCAGCAATAGTAACCCTAAGTGAGACAAGGTTCAATGTAATGTCATCATTTGAGGGACAAGGTTTAAATCAAGAGCCTCTTAGGGAGTATTTCTGATTCAAACCATGTCACTGGGCATGGGAGAAAATAATGACATATTTGTATTTCTCAACCTCTCTAATGCTGTCTTCTGTCACCCTGAGTTATTTCTCCTCAGGTATAGTCTTCTCTTCATCCCCCCTCCGTGTGTGTGTGTGTGTGTGGTGTGTGTGTGTATGCATGTGTGCATGCATAAAGACTGTGCGTATGACAGAAAATATGTGCTATTTGCCTTTCTCAGTTTGTCTTCTTCATTTGTCATGATGACCTTCAGTCCCATCCATTTTTCTGCCAATGATATTACTTAATTCTTCTTTACAACTGAATAAACACCATAGTGTTGAAGGAAATGTTTCAAATGGAGAACAGAAAAATTGGGTTTTTGTTTAAATTATATATTTTTAATGGTAAAAAAAAGTCCACTACACTATTTTGAATAAATACTACACTATTTTTATCTACACTTCTTTTATCACTTCTTTTACCTGTTAATAGGAATCTAGGCAGATTCTACAACTACACTATTGGGAACATGCAGCAATAAATACAGAAGTGCAGCGATGTCTGTGGAACACTAACACACACACACACACACACACACACACACACACACACACACAAGGTAGTGGGGAGAGGGAGAGAGAGATGCGAGGAGTGGTAATGCTAAATTATATACCAGTTCTAGTTTTCGCTTAAATTTGTCTTGAGTTTTTTCAGAAGCACATTGCCTTTTTAATATATTTATGTATGTATGTATGTATGTATGTATGTATGTAGTATGTATTTATTTATTTATTAATTATGTGTATGCGTGCTTTGCCTGTGTGAATATGTATGTATGCCTGGTATCCATAGAGCCAGAAGAGGGCACCAAATCTCCTGAAACTGTAGTTAAGGACAGTTGTGAGCCACCATGTGTGTTCTAGAGATTGAACTGGGATCCTCTGCAAAAGCAAGGAGCACTCCTAACTGCTGAGCCATGTCTCTGGTCCTCTCTGCTTTAGTTTTTTTTGGTGACCTCCCATATTGACTTCCACAGTGGTTGTACCAGCTGTCTTAGGGTCCCTCTTTCCCTGAGTCTTCACTAGTGTTTCTTGTTTGTTTTCTCATGGCTGCCGCTTAGAACTGGGTTAGGTGGACAATTAGTTGATAAGAATTTTGAACATTTTTTTCAAATAGTTGTTGGCCTTTTGTTTTTATGCTAAGAAATTTCTGCTCAACAAATTTTTGTTAACTTCTTTTAAAAAATGAATTGATATTTTCCATCTTAAAATATATCACTTCCCATTTCCCTATTTCTTTCCAACCCCTCCGAGTCCTCCACTCTCAAAGTGAAAACCTGTTTTCCTGTTATATATATATATATTATCCAAGGGGTATAAGTCAGTTTTTCCTTTACCTATTCTAGGTTTTCCACTTAATGATACATTTCAACCAAGTTGTTTCCAGCCTTGAAATATAATGTACTCTGTTCTCAACTGCTATCTAACTTACATTCAACAGCGAGGCACTCCTGGCTTACTTTCAACCAATTCCCTGTTATCAGAATATAGGAAGACTGCCATAATTCTCAGCCACAATGTACCCAAGTACCTGTAAGTGAAGTCACCTGAGCTGTAGACACTTACTTATCTTTAGTTGAGAACAAGAGGCTTAAGAATAATAAGCCTAAAATTCCCCAAGAACTCCCCAGAACAAAACCAGCCCAGGCTGGTATCCTGACCTTTTCTATGAAAGCTTCCATGAAGGAATGCAAAGTATTTTATGATGATGAATTGTGGTAATTTGACTTGGTACTTTGGACAAATACTGTAGGACTTATTTTTATGAAGGGATAAAATGTTGAGCCCTGAGCTTGAGTAATTCATCTAACACTTACAACAGACTGGCTGAAGGAACCTCTGTGGAGTCTGTCTTCTGATATCCATTTCTCCACCTTTTCTGTGAGTTCAAACCACTCTCCCATTTTTGAGACCCCCTTACCGCCATTGGCAGGTCAATAGTATGGAGCTGGATGACAGGGAAGTCACAGAGAGAAGTCCTGGCTCTAGCTTGCCTCCTAGATACAGCTGAATGAGTGTTGTAAATAGCTTACTGATTTGCTTGTCACTCTGCCTGCAGCCAGTTCCTCTACCCTGCAAGTGGCTTACAAAACATGTTTGCAGCCCATTTGTTCTTGTTCTCAAGGAGACAGCCAGTATGTATTTGGCAAAGTCCATTATAGTAGAGACTCTACTTCAAAGGCAGCAGTTGGATCGAACTATGCTGAAAAATCCTTTATAACCTGTCATAAATTTAATACTTATGTGTATGATCAATATTTTTCAAATGTTAAAAGTATAAAATGTGGTAAAAATTGATAAATATAGTTCTCTTGTTTTCTCCTAGCTATGAAATCCTTATCAACAGTGTGGACTAAAGGAGCTGGTCTATAGAAGCCATGCAGACTGATCACTTGAGTAAACATTTCTTGATTGCATATGTGGATAGACTACCTTTGCTATTTACAGATCTGTGAACCATATGGAATCCTTTTCAGAGCTCTGTGCACCAAGGATTCTGCTGTTTTTTTTTCCAGACAGCAGCTATTTCAACTTAATAATTCTGAAGAAAATTCCTTCTTACTTTTAAACACCAACTTAACATTTCTCTCAATAAGAGCAAAGTATGAAGGAATTAAAGAACTCTCTATAGAAGTAAAGTTTTTGTTTGTTTGTTTCTGTTTTTAAAATCAGGACAACCAAATCAACTGTGTATAAAAATCCACTAATAATCTTGGTCAAAATACAAATTACCTTGTTCCAATGTCTTATATTGAAATTTAATGATTAAAACATGTAAGTGGACTTGGAACTGGTTACCTTGAAGGGTGTGAAAATGAAATTATACCAGTGATGTATATGCCTAGAAAATATATTTTATTTATTCATAATTTCACTGATCTCTACTTAGCTGTGTACTTATTACATCTCTATAGATTGTTGCTATGTATTAGAAGTGCAATGAGATGCTGCTACACAACTATACGTCACTGTGTGTTAGGTGTTCGTGGACATGTATTACAGAAATATACAATCATGATGCAAGAAGAGAACCAACCCTACAAAGTGGCCCACTGAACTCCACGTCGGTACTATGGCATGCATACACCCCACAATAAATACATAAATAAGGTAATAAAAATTTTAAAATAGTCGATCATAATGTGGGCTATTAAAAGCAATGTAAGGGACATATGCAGATGCAATGGACTCTGTCAACATAGCTGAGCATATTCATGAGGTGGCATTATTCATTCTGCAGCCCTTCCATACATTCTTCCTGCCTTTTCAAGTGCTGTTTATTTAACAGGCATTAGTCAAGGTGCTGGAGACACCTCCATGAACACAAAACCAGTTCCAGTCCTTGAATAAAGGGGAGTAATAGACAAAAGTAAATAAATAAGATATGTTTGATCATTTTAAGAGGTGCAAAGGAGTTTAGCAGGGTGCTGTGCTGAGATAGAATAATAATGCATAGACTACAGGATACTGGAGTATCAAGGAAGAGCTTTTTGAGAATATCCTATTAGAGGTAAATTTCCAGTCATCAAAAGAGCTTTCTAAGAGCAGGGAAGACTTATGTAAAGGCCCTGAGGTATGAAGAGTTTGGTTCAAAACATGGTAAGGGATATAATTTAAGTAAATAAGAATAAGAGAATAGAATCAGAGAAGCAGTAGCTAAATACTTATGCTTATGCCCTCAGGCTTAATCAGAGAGCCCTCTCTTCCCAGCTAGTAGTGATGATTGCAGAGACTTGTGGCTATATAAGATGCTGGGAATATGTGATGGATGAGTGCTCAGCCTCAAGAAAAACATTTATACCATCAGCTGTAAAGCTCTGGGGAATACTGTGGAAGGAGTGGCTGGTGAGAGTGTAAGAGCATGAAGATAGCAAGAAAGGCCATAATGGGATATTTTCTGGGTAAGACAGACATGCTGCAATCATGAGCTCAGAGCAGCTGCAGATAGATGTGTCTGCTGGAGCTGGCCAAGACTGGACAGATCAGGAGTAATGCGAAGATGAAGAAGCAGCTCATGAGGCCCCCAGCTCTCACTAAAAAACTATTTGCTACTTATAGGTCTAAGGAGAAGGGAATCATTCTCTTCAATTGAGCACCCACTCATGACCCTACCAGATGATCATGCATGGTTTTGAACCAGTTTCAGAGATGGTCCTGGTCAAATTAAATGAGTTGTGAAACAAAGTCAAGTCCTGTATCCAGGAAAGTGAAGAGTAGGGACAGGGAGGTATTAACAGGGATGGGAGAGGGAGAGATGAGCAAGGGTAGGAAGAATAAAATGATCAGAATACATTGTGTGGATGTATAAAATTGCCAAAGAATTTTTTATTAAATTTATTTATTTATTCACTTTGCAAACCAACATCAGCCCTTTTTCTCCTTCTAGCAACCCCTCATGCAAGTTCTCCCCTCATTACATCTTTAGCTTCTCTTTGAGAAGGGGAAGACCCCCACCTTCAATCAAGTTGTTGCAGGACTATGCATATCCTCACCCACTAATGCCAGACAAGACTGTTCATTTAGGGGCGAGGGATCCACAGGCAGGCAGAAGGCTCAGGGATAGCCCCTGCTCCAGTTGTTGGAGAACCTGCATGAAGACCAAGCTGCTCATTTGCTACATATGTTCAGGGGGACTAGGTCGAGCCTGGGCTTGCTCTTTGGTTCTTCAGTCTCCTGGAGGCCCCTAGGGTCCAGGTTAGTTGACTCTGTTGGTCTTCCTATGGAATCCCTGTCCCCTTCCCTCAATATTTCTCCCAACATTTCTGTAAGACTCCTAAAGCTCTGTATAATGTTAGGGTATGAATCTTTGCATCTCTTCCCATTGCCTGCTGGGTGGAGCGTCTCAGAGGACAGTTATGCTAGGTTCTTGTCTGTAAGCATAATGGAGTATTGTTAATAGTATCAGGGATTGGTTCTTGTCTGTGGGATGGGTCTTTATTTGTGGCAGTCATTGGTTGGCCATTCCCTCACTCTCTGCTCCATCTTTGTCCTTGCACATCTTGTAGGTAGGACACATTTTGGGTTGAAGGCTTTGTGGATAGCTTGCTGTCCTTATCCCTCCACTGGGAATCCTGACTGTCTATAGGAAGTGGTCACTTCAGGATTCATATGCGCCCCATTAGGAATCTCAGCTAGAGTCACAGCCAAAGAAATTTTAGTCAATAAATAATTTAAAAATCCAGAAGGAAAAGTAGAAGTAAGCAGGTGGATAATTTGGAAATTTAACAAAAGAAGTAAAGTGTATTTTTAATAGATGATGGTCCACCAGTTGCTATTTATTCTATCTATCTATCTATCTATCTATCTATCTATCTATCTATCTATCTATCTATCCTTCTCTCATATTACATCCCAACTGCAATTTTCCCTTCTTCCTCTCCTCCAAGTTCCTTCCCGCTTTTCCCTCAGACCCACTCCTCCTTCAGTTTTCCTTTAGTAAAGGGCAGGCCTCCCAGGGATACCAACCAAACATGGCATATCAAGTTCAGTAAGATGAGGTACCTCTCCTTATATCAAGGATGAACAAAGCAATTCAGTAGGAAGAAAAGGTGTCTAAAAGGAGGCAAAAGAGTCAGAGACAGCCCCTGCTCCTTCTGTTATCTGTTTCATAAAAGACCAAACTACACAACCATAACATATATTCACAGGGCCTAGATCAAACCCACGTGGGCTCTACTATTTTTCTGTGAGCCTCTATGAGCCCATGTTAGTTGATTCTATGAGTTTTCTTGTGGTGATCTTGCTTGACCCCTCTGGCTCCTAAAATTCTTCCTCCTGTTCCTCTTCCACAGGGTTCAGAAATCCCTTATCCTTTTCTCCTAAAGTTGAAATGGCTTGGTAGCCTCTGGTTTGTCTCATCTGAAGAGTGTCACATGAGAAAATTTATATAACTCAGACCTTTTTGCACAGTTCTCCCTACACTTTGGAGATCCTGAGAAGATACTTTCCAGATCCAAGTTGGGTAATTATTCAGCTAAGTGCCTGGATGTGTGTAGATGGACATGCTAGATATTCAGTTTTTCCCCAGGGTCTTTTCACAAATCAAAGCTCTCCCTTTGGTTTATAAACTCCTGTGGAGTTGAAGGCAAACAGTCTGGTGCTTCTGAGTCATCTGCATTTAACTCATTACCATGTTATTCTTTTACAGTGGTCTGAAGTTTAAGAAATCTCTTGGGACTTACTTATTTAAACAAGGAAAAAAACCCATTTAACTTTAAAAGCCCCATTTAACTTTTTCATCTTAGGAGCAGGAAATTATGGTTTCATAAATACAAATAAATGAAACAAACCTAAGTCAGTTGGCAGCATAATGATTCGCGATGCTTGTGTAGCTCTTAAATTAATCAATAGATGTCACAGATCCACAACACAAGCAAACAGCCTTGGTCTCACAACCAGTGGGTGTCTCTTTGTAAACTAGAGCACATCAGGGTGACACAGTTAACCCACTTTATTTCTTTACTTTGTCTCAATGTTAGGCTGTCAAACTTCAGAGATTCCTAAAGTATCAGTACTATAAAAAAAAAAAAAAAAAAAAAGACAGCCCAGTCATGGTTGCAACTACACTGAATATAGTCTGAAAAGACCTTTGTAAGATGTCATTTCATTGGTTAAAGAACTTAGGGTTAAAAGACTGGGTTTATAAAAAGATCTTTATTGGTTTATGTGACACCAAAGCTCACAGGTAAAAGGAAATGCAGGTATAAGAGACACAGAAGCTTAAACAAGAATCTCAAATTGAGAGATGCTAACAGCATTGGTGAATGCCTTCTTGCAATGGTAACATGGTTAAAGTAACTTGAAAGATGCTTCCACGTTCCACCGGGGGACTCTAAGGACATGCCCTTGCTAGTATCTCTGTATTTGAGAATCTCTAGGTCTTAGACTGGGCCAGAGGACACTCCGAAACCAAGCACTATGCTGAAAACTTATAATTCTCTGATTGGCCTGTCCTCAGCTGTGTTCTACACAGGGAACTGGTGGATTGACTGAGCATTGCTTTACTCAGCAGGATGGGGATGGAGAAGGGACAATAGTTAGGTAACTCAAGGCATTGTTTCTACAAGACGAGACAGTAAATACTGAGCAAAAGCTATTCAACAATGTTTAATGAAAACAAGCCAGCTTAAATAGTCATAGATAAGTAGAGAGTTATATAAATGACCATACTGCACACATTCTTCTGACATTTGAATCTCGATGGAGAAAGTGGAACCACAATTTGGATCAAAGTCTCCATTTTGTCATAAATTACCTAGTCCACACTGCCAAGTTCTTTCACTTCTCTGCGCCTCAGTATCCTCTTTTCTAAAAGGAAGGGCTTGAACTCAGTGTTCCTTCCAAGTTTTTCGCCCCTGGCTCTGAAATGATAATGATCCCCAGCTTGCCAAAGCAGAAAGGGAAGATTCTCCTGGCCTAGGATTTCATGGAAAAGAAAACGGAAGCAGGCCCAGGTGCAGGGCAGAAAAGGGAGCCAGCAGCCCCTGGGCTATAAAGTGAAGGAAGCAAGCAGGATGCTCAGGGGAATGAGGTCAAGTTCAGGACAGGACATCTTCACGAGCTGAGAAGCACCCTCCAGGTTCCTCGGGGCTCTGCGGAATGAACACACTGGAGCAGCAGTGAAAGTTTCCATAGAGAGGGACAAATAGACTGTTGTTTGGTGCAATAACTTGGATTCTGCCAGAGGTCTTCTCATACTCAAAATAAATATTATATATGGCTTCCATCAGTGGTGCTTAATCCAGAAAGAAAAACATATACAGTGTCTTTTCTGAGGTGTTAGAAATATAATAATTTGGGAGCCTGAGAGATTGCATTGTGAGTAAGAGCACTTACTGTTCTTTCAGAGGATCTGAGTTTGATTCCCAGTACCCACTAGAGGCAGCTCACAACTGCTTGTGCCTCCATTTCCTGGGTCTGCAATACCATCTCTGGCCTCCCTGAACACCTCCACACAAGCAGCATACACCCACACATAAACATTTCCATACATACAAATAAACCACCACTGTGAAAAAGAAGCACACTGATTTGACATGCCCTTACTCTAATGTAGAGTTCTTGAAAGAATATGCAATTTTTTAAGCTGAAATTTTGTTTGTATGCTAAAGAGATGACATGTATTACATATGAGCATTTTATACATATGTGTGTGTATATGTATGTATGCATGTATGTGTGTGTGCATGTGTGTATGTGGGTATATATATGTATGTATACATTGTTAGATATGTAGTTGCTTCTTGCATTGAGAGAGAAATATGTCAATTAACTTTTAGTTCAGGTTATATTGGAGTTTTGAAATAAATATTTGAAGAGTTTTTAGGATTTTGCAACATTGGGTAAAAATCTGGGCCATACATACCCCCAGTTAATTGACATTACATCCAGGTAAAGTAAGAAAAGAGGGGTAGAATATGTGGTGTCATTGAATACATAGTTATTTTTCTCCTTTATGTCAACGTATGTGGAATTCAGTACCTCGCCTTTTTCCTCTGTGTGACTTGATGGTGCTAGAAATGAACGGTCCTATTGCTCCTGCCACACTGCCTGTGTTCTCTTCTCATTCACTAGCTTTTCACTGATTGGCTCATGTCAGTCTATGAACGACTGTACAGCATTTGGTGGGTTGAGTGTTCTCCTCGGCTCTTTCTTTACTGATTTTATTCAAACAGTGCTGACTCTCTGTGCATAGTCTTCTTTTATTTTTATTGGTTTGCTTTCCCTCTCCCTGCTCTGTGAGCTGTTCCTCTGCTCTTGCTCTGCATGTTTTCATTGGTAACTTCATGGGTTCCTACTGAGTTTATCGGCTTTCTGTTGCTAGAACAGAATTCCCGAGATTACCACCTTAAAAAAAGAATTACTTTTGGTTCAAAATTTGAAAGATTTTTGGCCAGTGGTTGGGTTTTGTTGACTTGTTCTTTGTGAGTCTATGGTATATATACCTTGGTGAAAGTACTTGGTAGTGTTGGAGGCAAGTAGGGACTAAGGTCCCAAAACTCCCTTCAAGGGCATGTTCCCTATGACTACAAATTCACTCCATCACTTATCTTATCAGCCCCTAGTAGCATCGAAGGGTGAGGACTAAATCTTCATCATATGGACCCTTTGGAGACACTTGAAATCAAACCAAGGGCCTCTTTCTAGGTGTTTCTTTCACTTGCCTATTCACACCTCCAGTTTGTAGCTCTGATTTACACAAATAGGATCAGGCCTTCAGCTAGACTAATGAGTTTAAATCAAAGGTATTATATTTCCCTTCCTTCTACCCCTATAACCTCTGATGTGCCACCCCCCCCCAGACAAAGAGATACAGATACAGACATGGACAGAGAAACAGATAGATGATAGAAAGACAGACAGACAAACAGACAGACAGACAGACACACACACACACACACACACCACACACACACACACACACACGTGTGTTTGTGTTGTGCACAGCTACTAGGAATAACTAGTCATCCATTTACTCAAGAGAGACTCCAGAATGCAGGCCTATCAGTTATACCTAACTTATCTTTCCTGTACACTTCTCTTCTCCATCATTTCCTTTATCATTTTCTTAAATCATAACTTCTTCATTTACCCATGTCCCTCAGCAGCTTCCTAACTTCCTTGCCTGTGCTCAGTAACATCTTTATAGCCCATTTTTGCCAGTGCTGCTATTGTCTCTCACAAGATGTGACCAGGCCATCACTCTGCCTCCATGTGTGATGTCCTGCCCCTCGGGATTAAGGCCACCGTTCTCACACAGATAAGACACTAGGATTCAAGCTACCATGCTTGTAGATTCTCCTTGGGTTCCCACTGCATGGTGTGATCATAGTGGTTATTTATAGTTCTCCCAAGTCAAATCTCACTTTCCTTGTTCCTTTACAGCTGTCAATCTCATTTTCTAAAGCTACTTTATCCTCTCAAAGACTTAATTAATGTACATTTATGATTCAAATTCAGCTTAGACATCTGTTCCTCCAGGAAGATTTTTTTTTCTGATCATGCCCAGTTAATTAAAAACAAACCATCCCTCAGTAAGTTCTAGATCAATATGCAAGACCTCCTCTGCATACCCACAAAACTGTATTTATGATCCTATTATATCATGGTTTATAACGTTCATTTTCTTTTACTAGATTCAAGATGTGTGAGTAAAGGTCAGGAAGTTCATCTCTCTTCATTTCTGAGACCCGTCATTTCCTTCATGAAACATGGGTTGAAAGATGGAACAAATTCATCTATGCATGTGCCTATATGCATGTACACAGACCACACGCATATTAAGACCATGCAGTGTGGTTTTATTGGACAATTAATTCTAGGAAATGATGTTTTAATTTCCAAAATTCAAACAGGTAGTTATTGCTCAGGATAGGTGAGATTATATTTTAGTGACAGTTTCTAATCTCAGAGGTCATGTAGCCTCAGCTTATGACATGGCCCCCAGCAAGAGACGCCTAGTGTGTGCCTAGCATTGTGAAAATATCTGGGATATTTGCCAATCCAAGTTTTAGGAGCGAAGACTTTCAGTTTGTTTTTCTATGTACAGGGATCCACATCAAGGCCAAAAAATAGAGTTTAATCTCCTTCACATGTTGAATTAAAAAAAATATTCTAGATAATCAGTGTGATTTATTTTCTCTCCTATAGTAGCATTGTTAATCCTTAGTTCTTTGGGCCTTCAGATGATTTTTTTTGAAGATGAGTTAATTACATGCATGTGTTGGGTAGAATGTGAAGACAAGATGCATGCGTACAGTGTGTTGTGACCAAAACAGGGGAGCAGATGTCTCCAACAGCAGATTTTAAGTCAAGTATCAACATGTAATAATTGTGCTCATTTATTGGATATGATATCCAATGGATATCTATAGTGTCCATTCATCAAATCAGGGCAGGGATGACGCCCTCCATCTCCCTATTGCTAGTTCATATCTGGATACTTCAACTCTATAGATTTTTGTGAGCTCTGGTTACCCCAGTGGGTGTTGTTTCTATTACCTATGATTTTGGTACCTGCTATGCAGTCTCCATTCCCTTCAAATTATTGTTTAAGTTTTTTCAACTTTAAACCCTCCCTAGCTAGCATATAGCCAAGCATCACAAGAATCCTTCCTGTCCCTGCCTACTCTCATTCCTTAATCATCACCCACTTTAGTCTGGATGATTGCATAGCTTGCTGCTGCCCTGTTTTCTCTCTCTCTCTCTCTCTCTCTCTCTCTCTCTCTCTCTGATACATTGCATCTGAAGTATTCCTACTAAGATCATCCCTTGGGTCACCATGTGTCTCATAAACTCACAGAATAAAGAAGGAAACCTAAAGCTTATCACTCAGTGCCTGCTATACAGTGTTTCCTAATTCCATTACTAATGCTATTTTCTCATTATCTTCCTGGGAAAGCCTTTGGATCATACATTAGACTCTACTGGAGCTTTTTCTTTCTACTCTGTCCTCATGTAATATGGACAACCACTATCTCTTAGGGTTATTTAATGATTGAATGAAGCAATATTTGAAAAGCCCCAGTCACATAGCCATGACACCCAGTCTGCCCTTGGTATTATTGTGTTTCTGACACTTCCATTAACATCTCCTATTGTCAGCATCCACACAATATGCCAGTGTCATCATTCAATGTCTAGGATTTGTTGAGAAGAGAGAGTTTAATAACAGGCACACCACAAATGCTGAGCACTGGCAAGCTTGAAGACAAAATAGCCAGAGCTCAGTTTTCTGCAGTGCGTGCCTGCAGTTCTTATCCTTCAAATGGTGACAGACCCTTACTGTCTTTAGTTTAGTTAAGTTTCACTGAGACTGTCGACTACGAAGCAGCTGCTCTGAGGTGTTGTTAGCCAAAAGATGAGAGAACCTGTCTTAGTCAATGCCAGGTTCTCACAGGACTACTGCATTCTCTCTTTTTAGCAAAAGAATCACCAAAGCCTTTGGTTACTGCCTGGTGGAGTCATCAGGGCCAGTTTAAATCCACTGTATTTCTTTTTCTTAATTTTTTTTTTTTATTGATTCTTTGTGAATTTCACATCCCGTATGCCAATCCCAGTCCTCTCTCTGTCCCTTCAAATCCTCCCTCTGCCCTTGCAGAGGGGACCCTTCCTGCTGAAAAGAAAACAAAAATTAAAAACAAACAATCCATTTCGCCATGCAAGCTGAGGTGTGTCACACAGTGTACCCTTTTGTCTAAAAAGCTTTAACTTGCAAATGTTCATTGCAAGGAGTCAGATTGAGTGGCCAAAGGTATCACACCACATTCTGCACATTTACTGAGGACAAGGGTCACACATGCTTGCCTGTCCTTTATAAATGCACTCAGATTTAATTGCTTGTAATGGTGCTATAAAAATGTTGTTATGTTATACAAAAGAATTGAACGAGGAAGTCTAGAAACCGGATTTGAGATTTAGTTAGTACCTCAGTACATTGTAAATAATATGTGCCTCCATTATTGATTGAAAACAATGCATGATTGCAATAAAGTTTATATTTAAGTTGAAAGTTTCAAAGATCCACACATACATTACACATATGCAATGAACTATCCAACATTATTGAGGACACACTTTTAGTATATTTGTGGTACTGAAATGAGGTTTTACTTGTTTTGTGTGCAAGTGTGTATGCGTGTGTATGCCACAGTGCTCTTGTATAGTTCAAAGAACAACTTGGAGGAGTTGGGTCCTGGAGATTGAACTCAGTTTGTCAGGCTTAATAATAAGCACCTGTCCTCTCTGGCCTTCTTACTAGCTCCAAGTATTGCTTAAGAACCAAATAATATTTCTTTCTTAGATACAACTCAGTGTTAACTGTTGCTGAAGTTAACTTTTTAAAAGTTGCCTTTCCCCCCATTATTATTGGGGAATTAGCATTCTGAATGGAGAGGGGGGCCGTGTAGAAGTGCTGTCTTACTTCTATTGAGGAGTCTCTACTTACCCTACGTAAGTGTCTTAATTAGGGTATTACTGCTGTGAATAGACACCATGACCAAGGCAAGTCTTATAAAGGACAACATTCTGGCTTACAGATTCAGAGGTTCAGTTCACCATCACCAAGTGGGAGCAGGGCAGCTTCCAGGCAGGCATGATATAGGCACAGCTGAGAATTCTACATCTGCATCTGAAGCCTGCTAGCAGAATACTGGCTTACAGGCAGCTAGGATGATGGTCTTAAGCCTACACCCACAGTGACAAACCTACTCCAACAAGGTCACACCTCCTAATAGTGCCACTCTCTGGGCCAAGCATATACAAAACCATCACAATAGGGAAGGCATTAACAGATCAAAGAAATGCCTCTACTCAAGTGTAGCTTTTTGATGAAGTGAGTTTTACGGGAGTTACTTAAACAGTTAAGGTGGAGGAGTGACTAACATGATAGTTATGCTAGCAGGAAGAATTTTCTGCTTAAGGCAATTGTTAACTGCTTACATATCCGTGGGGAGCGCCTGAGCCTTACATGACTAGTAAACTGCTTTGTAAGTCCACTTCTTCTTACACAAGGGAATGTTAGTGGGTCCTAGACTACATGATCACAATTCCTCTGGCATGCAGGTTGTGGGAGGGATATGTGGGCACAGGGCTGGGGACAGCCTCCATATAAAAAGCCAAGGTATGTGGGACATGCATGTAATTCCAGAGAAAGAGGGGGATAAAAGATAAAATTCCAGAGAAAGAGGGCTTGCTGGACAGCTAGTCTTACCAAGCAATGAGCTGTAGGTTTAGTGAGATTCAGTCTCAAGAAGCAAGGTTTTGCATGATGGAAGAGGATCTGGTATTAACACCTGGCCTCATGAACACACATGTATGCTACAAGGAAGTGTATGTGTGCACATAGCAAACACAAAATAAAGCAAAAGGAAAACAAAACAAGACGTGGCGACATCCCTTCCATACATGGAGGATGGAGCTTCACAAGAAGAAAGGGAATTTATATAACAGAGGGAATTTGATGTGTACAGCAGTTTTAGATTTTAGGTTTAGAATGAGAGGGAAGTTTGATTTTTACACCTTAGAAATCAGAACGGTGTGGGCAGTGTTAGCCTCAGCAGAACAAAGCATGGCCCAGATAGATACCTCTGGAGGGAGTCACTGGTTAGAGCCAGGCTGCTTTGCTCAAACAATGAGTCAAACACACCTGCTGTGATGCTTACAACCCAGACAGACTCCTTATCTAGACTGCAGAGAAAAAAGGAACTAAAAATTAGGAGATTTGTTCCAAATCATATCGCTGAACCAGAGTGGAAGGTGTTTTTGCTGAACTCAATTCAGTATTCCTTTTCTGGAACCAACAGACAGAGCTACCTGGAGAATAACTGATTCTGGTCTCAAAGACAATGACAAAGAAGCTTTACCATGGAGCACAACACTTTTTGTCTGTATGTACTCCTACTGTGGAATGCACGTTGACTTTCAGAGTACATTGTTAGTAACTTGATCACTAGGAAGGGTTTAGCACAGGAGGGAAGAAAGAAGGAGAAGACAATGTTTGCTAAGGGTGCCCCATGTACACTGTCCAAATTGTATCTGGGGTCATAGTGAATGATACCAGAAGACACTGGAAAGCCAGCTTCATTATGGTGACATAGTTTGTGTCCAAGAACATATAAAACACTGTATGTTCAGTCTCCAAACCTCTGACTCCTCCCACACCACTCCCTTACTGCCCTGTGAAAACAGGTATTCTAACATATTCCAGCCCTCCAGTGCTTTTCAGCATTGAGCTCTGGCCGGTGCCTAAAGAGGGCCGAGATTCTTGGCTCTCAACCAGAGCAGCATGTTACACACTTGCCTTAAAGTTTGGAATTTCATATTTACCCAGAGGAAAGAGACTCAGAACGGAAAATATTGCCGAAGTTTCCCACCCTTGAGCAGCTGCCTATGACATTTCTAAAATATATCTGAGCACCCTCTTCTGGCTGGAGGGAAGCATAGCTTAAGGGACAGTAAGCATCTGTTTTGCTGTTTGCTTGTTCTTTAATCAATCCAAATAGAAATGGAAGATATTAAGTGATCAAAAGAGAAAGCAGTGAGGCCTAAGAAGAATTCTCACTTGTGGCTTTGCAGTGCAAATATAAGTCTTGCCTGATAGATTCCATGTAAAAGTATTCTCATGTTGTCCTGAAGTGTTATTTGGGGACAATTCATCAGTAAGTGTTATTTGGGGACAATTTATCAGTAGGCTTGACCAACTGACCACAGATAGCTACTGTGAGTGACCAAAACTCATCTAAGTTCTAGGTAGGGTTGGACAGACTAATAAATTGTAAAACAGAAGCCAATGGGGACTTAGAATGCATTGTCACATTTAATGATTCAAGTATTCACTTGGGAGCTTAGTGACCATTAAAGTACTTTACAGAAGGATGAAAAGCTCACCAGACTGGGGTATGAGAACAGAGGTAGAAAAGAGATCAAGGGAGAGGTCCTCTTTTTTATTGTAAAATATTCTGTCATTACTTCATTAGAGTCACTGTGACGAAGATCAGAATGCCTGTCTGCTCAGCTGCTTTTGGCTGGTTCAGAACAGTTACTTTTCAAGGCAATGGATACTATTGCTTGCTGAGTCTGGTACAATACTTTATGACATTGGCATGGCTATATTCTGGCTGTATTACTGTCTTAGTTAGGGTTTCTATTGCTGGGATAAAATATGTATGACCAAAAGCAACTTGGGGAGAAAAGGGTTTATTTAATCGTACACTTTCACATCACAATCTATCATTAAAAGCAGCCAGGGAAGGGACTCAAGGCGGGAACCTGGAGGCAGGAACTGAAGTAGAAACCGTGGAGGGATGCTGCTTACTGGCTTTGCTCCATCTGGCTTGCTCAGTCTGCCTTCTTAGGTAACTCAGAACTTCTTGCCTAGGGCTGGCACCAACCATGGTGGGCTGGGCTCTTTTACAGCAATCACTAATCAAGAAACTCTCTCACAATTATTTCACATGAGTCTTCTAGCTTAGATGAGGCTCATTTCTACATTGGTCAAAATGGTGACCATCAGAAAATATCCTTCTAATTGTGAAGATTAAATTTGATGTATGCAAAATTCTTAAATTAGTGACTAGCATATAATGTATACTCAATAAATTCTATTTGCTATTTTTATTCTGTTGCCAAAAAAGAGGGGATCACTCACTTGTTCAAAGCTCTGTTCAGTGAAAGAAACAGAATCTCTTTGGCAATCACCATGTATATTAGACTGTAAAATTGTAGTAATTTAAAAATATACTCAGATCTATCCAGTTCTTTTCAAGATTCATGCAACACAGGAATGCAGATTTGTGTTGTAAAACAGGTTCAATTTTTAAGGGTTTTTTCATATAACTGTACCCATTTCTTGGATATAGTATGATATTTCAACATATATACAAAAAGCCTGATAATTTCATCAGGGGAATTAGCCCATGTATAAGCCAGCTTATCTTTACTTGTTTTGAAATATGTAATTTGTTATTTTTAATTTCAGTCTCCCACTGTCCATGAGAACATCACCACCTTAATCCCGTCCAGCTGTTATTTTGCACACACTGCCTAACTTCTCCCAACACCCCCCTCTACCTTCTCTGTATCTGGAAAGCCCTGTTCTACTCTCTGAAGTTGATTCTTTATTTAAGTGCCTTCAGATCCAGTCTTTAAAAGACAGCTCAAAATGTCAGAACTGATTTGAATTTTATAGGTTAATGGGAAATTTTGAGGAAGGCGTAATAGAAATCGCTATGATGGATATGGAAAGAAAGCTTCATTATTCAAACTGAAGGGGGAAAAAACCGTGAATTCAAAGTAGCCCGGCAATAATTAATATCCGTGCAGCTTCTCTCACCCCAGAAGCCGTTCTACATTTACTTTCCTTCCTCTTCTGTCAATCCAGTGGTTCTGACTACAGAAGACCGTGCACTTGATTATGTCGCATGTGACACATCAAAAATTGAAAGGTAAGAGGAACTTTAGGCCTAAAGGAGCACTGTCAGCCATAGAGTTGTATTAGAATGTCAGCTTTCTGTAGACTCTGTGGATGTCACTCAAGGGATTAGGGGATCGAGCTGGAGCCCCCTAGGACAAAGCACAGTTCTGCAGCCTGGCCTGGACGCTTAACCTGTGCTGACACATACGACATGAGTCCTGCAGGCACCACTCTCTTAGCCTCCATGGGCCAGCAGAGCAGGAGCAGAAGCTGCCTCCTCCCTAAACACAGTCTCTTCTTTTGAGGCTTTACAAGTGGATACTGCTCTGTCACAACAGCTCTGCTGTTTTTGATTGACTTTTCAGAGCTTCTGTCTATCGCTTTACCAAGAATCCCTCAGATCCACTTCCCCTTCAGACCAGTTAGCTTTAAGGCCTTCTCTTTAAGGTTAACTCCTTCTGTGATATAGCATGTTTATTTCTGTGTCTGTCTCTTCAAGGAAAGCTGCTTCATGGCATCTCCTTCACCATCGTACTCCTCCCTCTTGAACAGCGCCTAACCTCTATTGGCTGTCCTTAGTTGTTCTGAATGATTAAAAAGAGTTCTTCAATTGTTCAGAACTTCCAGTTCAGAGTTGATACTGAACCTTCCCGGTAAAGCTACCTTTGGGCACTACCTTAAAGAATGCCCAAAGCTCTGAAGATTGTCAAGACAATCAACAAAACAGAACTTTTTCTTTTTAAAAATATTCACTCCTAATTATAATTTACGGAGAGACTAGAGACTAAGCTGCCACTAAGAAATGGCAAGGACTGCTGGCCGCCATTAGAAGCTATGAAGATGCAGAGGATGCAGTGAGTTTCAGAGGGAGTCTTGCTCTTCTGAACCTCGATTTCCAACTTCCACCGTGCAGAACAGTGTTTGGGTTGTTTTAACTCTCAGTCTGTTACTGTACTCCTAGAAAACTGCTATAGCACTCAGACCCTAATCCTGTTCCCCATCCAAACCACCTCCTTCCACAAAGCAGTTAGGTCCTTTTTCCACCCTTCATCTTAATCTTGTTTCCACTCTTTTGCTCATACCCTGCAACAAATCTATTGATCGATTGATATGTTTTGCTGGCATTGCCTTTACCTTCCATTGCTTCCCCACTTCCATTGCTGCCACAGTGGAGTAAAGAACGCATCATATCCAGCTCCCAGATGACTGTGTCTGTGTCTGTCCGTGTCTGTCTGTCTGTCTATGTCTGTCTGTCTGTCTGTCTGTCATACACACAGAGAGAGAGGGAGGGAGGGAGGGAGGAAGGGAGGAAGAGAGAGAGAGAGGTGCACAAGTACAAACATAGAGGGAGGGGATTGAACCTCAGACCTTATGATTACTAGGCAGTCACTCTACTTCTGAGCCACCTAATATATCCCCTGCCCAGTATACAATAAACCAGAAGGCAGACCACAGCATTCCTCAATGGCTTTCCTGCTAACACAGAAAGAGTCCTGGCAAACGATGAGAATTTCTTTCTATGAGCTTCACCCTGACCCTGGTTTTTAACTTTACATCACCCAGTCCTTCCATTCCTGATTCTCTAGATACAAGATTCCTTTCTTGATGAAGCTTGGTCACACTAGATGGTTTCTTAACAGGACCAGGTTATCATCCTCTCCTTCAGCTGAAGAGAATTCATCTTGTTTATTCTGTATTAGTCTTTCCTTCATGTCAGAGGTTAGAGAAAATTGTAAGTTCCCTGCTCCTGCCCTCCTATACTCGTTTTGATTTCTTTTCTTTAGTACTCAAGAACATTTACCTCAAAATACACAATAGCTGTCTTTCAAATTCCATGGAAATTTGCCCCAGGACACTCCATGGAAACAAATCTTCATATGCTTAAGTCTCAACTATAAATTATTTTCATATAACCTATGTACATCTTTCCATACGTTGTAAATCATCTCAGCATTATTTATGCATTAAATGCTATATGAAGAGTTGCTGTACCATATGGCATAAAGAATAATAGCAAGGAAAGTTTGCACATCTTTAGTTCAGACTTAATTGATTATTTTAATATTTTCTATCTGTGATTAGTTGAACCTGCAGATACACAGAATCTCAATCTACAGAAGGACAATTGTGTTTAGCATATATTTAGTGCCTCCTTGCCTTTAAGTGGAAGCCCCGTGAGAACAGACACCTCATTTTCTTTACATCTAGAACACATATAAGAGTCCAATAAATGTATGTTAAATGAGTGGATGAATGAGAGATCTCTTAAATCTTCTGATTTTTCCCCCACTGGAAAAAAATTCAGAAAAAAACAGAGTTCCAAATAAATGTCCAAATGTTGCAGTCTTTAAAAAGCAGGTGTACTCAGTACTCCAGCAACTAATTTGCAACCCCTAATAATCTGAGTTGAACAACTTTAACAATTTAATTTCCTATTTACTTGAATTGAACAATAGATTCAAATGTAAATTAGCCAGAAGTAGGAAGAAGACATCTAGGTGTTTCAGGATTCAGTACTCACTATTGTGTGGTCTGAATGCAAGTGGCTCCCATAGGTTCATAGGGGATGACACCAGGAGGTTATGGGCTTGTTGGAGGAAGTGTGTCACTGGGGAGGGCTTTGAGGTTTCAAATGATCAAATCAGGCCTGGTGGCATTCTCTCTTCCTGTTGCTTAGGGATTCAGATATAGAACTGTCATCTCCTCCTCCAGCATTGAGTCTGCCTGCAAACCACCATGCTTCCTGCCATGATGATAATGGACTAAGCCTCTGAATTGTAAGCTAGCCTCTAATTAAAGGTTGTCCTTTACAAGAGTTGCTGTGGTCATGGTGTCTCTTCACAGCAATAGGAAGCCTTAGACAACTACTACAGCATCAAATTAGCATATACTGGAAATAAACACGATTGAGTGAAGATCTAATAAGGAGAGCCATCCATGCTAATTTGAAGGAATCCCTCACAATATCCCTGTACACTATTTTAGCTAACTGTCTGATTTCATTTTCTGTATTGGAGAGGTAAGTCTGTTCAAATCCTTTTAGACAACAACAACAGCAATAACAACAACAGGAAGTAAAAAACCTACAATTAGTTACTAGAAACACAGTAGATTTATATGATGCTTTAGAAGAAATGATGTTTCTTTGGCTAATGGTGAGAACACTTAAAAATAAGATTAGATAAAAATGTAAAATCACAACTGCTTTATTGGGCAAATATAACCAGTATAACACAGAAAAGGAACATGTGAGTGAGAACTACAAGTGTGGTGATCCAGACCACGGAAGGTATAGAGGGAAGGATACTGACAAACGAAAGCTGGTAGTCAGTTTAACTGTTGTCCTAGAAAAGGATAAGGAGAAACTGAGAGTCAACAGGGAAAACCAAATGTGTCAGCTTGTTTTAGCATAAGGACCTGGGCTTTTGCAGTAAAAAAAACAAACAAACCACAAACAAGAAGCACATACAGTTCCAAAAAGTTTATTGATGTCTCAAATGGCATGTGCTGCCAAACAAATATGCAACCCTGAACTCATGGCCTTGGTGGAGACCAGAGACATTAGTAATTTAGTAATTTTCCTTTAAAAATGTGACCATTCATCCCACTGTTGCTAAGAGATAGCTCTCTTCTGCTTAGGCTTGATTTGCATTTCCTGATGATGGCTGTATGTGTTGACATCTAGTCATGTGCTAGCTGACTGGCCATTCTTGGCTCTGCTTTGGATTTGTTTCTTACAAGTGCCTTGAAAAATTTTAAATTGGGTTGTCTGTTTGAGGTATAAAAATGCTTTATATATTCTCTGTACTATTCCTAGAAGAAAGATGATTTTCCCCATTCTGTAAGTTATCATCCTTATAGTGCCCACTGATACACAACTTTTTTGTTGTTTGTCTGTTTCATCTTAAAGTCTATTTTATCCATTTCTTTGTGTTGTCGCTTTTGTTGTCTTTTCAATGTTACACATGAGAATCTAAGGCATTTGCAAGGTCACAAGGATTTATTCCTCTTTTGTTCCCCCTGAGTTATATCGCATGCACTATTTCTGGAAGAAAAATGTCCTAAAGTGAGAATACATACATTTTCAAAATAGTGGGCTTCTAAAATGTATCACTTGAAGGGACACCAGACTCAACTCAGCATCCAACCAAGGCAACATCCCCTTGAATTTGTCATCATCACATTGCCTGAGTATTGTGATGGTCTGCTGAAGGCATGAGACACCAATACAGACCCTGAAGTTCAAATAATGTTTCTGGTTGTGATATACACGGAAACTGAGATTTCTATCAGACACTGCTTTCCAAATGAAGAACATACAATGTTGGGGAAAAAAGATGAGGAAATAGAGGTCACCCCATTTACTCATACTACCAGCGACTTACCAAGGACTTGGTGCTTTTGGTCCTTGACATTTTGCGTTCTTTCTTCTCAGGGAACAAACCAATGATTCATTCACCAGCTTTGGCTTATGGTGAAGCATTATAGACTCTAGGAATCAATGCATATGAGGGCATCTCTGTTTGTGGGAGAGTGATGGTGAAAAGCACTTGTGGTTCCCCAGTGATGTGGCTCCATTTGTCCACTAATGTCTTTTAAAGTCTCTTTCTCTTGAGGAGAGTCTCACAGAGGGATGGCTCCATGAGTATGGAAAGGTGGATTTATTGGGTAGAAAGGACAAAAACCAGAAGTTAGGATGCATCCTCTTCAGACTTCCAACCGGGACCCACCCACTGAAGCCACACTCTGTCTGACAGCTTGTAGCTACAGGTGCCTATGGAATCTTTGTTAGGGTTTGAGCCAATGAGCTGAGGTTGTACACTTTTTAAGCAATCCATCGTCAGTGATAGGTCATGATGATGGAACAGGGCTTGCCACGTTTAAGAATCTGGGACTTTTCTGTGGGCTACCTTGATGCTGGAGGTCATGATTAGCTCAAGAAGACTCTCAGGAGAGCTCAGGCAGAGGCTCTTCCTACCTGTTCGCTCCTTCTTCCATCACAAGAGACATCAGTGTATGGGGCGCAGGAAACCTTCCTTCTTATATTCATTTCTCATAGTCAGTACCTCCAAAATCAACACCACACTGGTTCTTCTTCTCTAGGGATCTGTTCAGAGACTTACAGGATGATTAGTCGGTGATATGGGAGGTGCAAATAAATAACTTGCCTTTGTCATACTTCTGTTGAAAGAAGTATTTTTTCCTCTTTTTTAAATATCTCTCAAGGCCTCATGGGGCAGAGAGGAAGAAATGTTACTGTGTGGTTTGTAATATTAATGTTCATGTTTGATAAAACAGTTTGATGGTAGTAAAAAAAAATTAAATATCTCTCATATGAAATATAACCAGAAAACTCTGCCCATGCTATGTGAGAAATTTTCAAATTTTCACAGGTAACTTTTGAGGTAAAGATACACAACAAAAAGTATTGCATTAGGAAAGAACATGAACTCATGTTTACAAAGAGAAAAAATGGGATAACTATAATCTGTTTTGGAAAACCAAAGCACAGTATTCAGGATAACAGTTAGGGCCTATGAACACCAGTCCCCAGATGACACATCTCACTTCATTTTCTTATCCACAGCATCCATCAAACAAGCATACAATGTCAGTCCACTTCCATGACTTTGATGTTGGTTATTACACATTAGAAGGGTCTGTTGAGTTCAGTTTTAGGAATTGCTATGCAATCAGGCCAACTATTGGAAAATAGCTGACTCAGTACTAGAAAATGAAGTTCACTGAAGTGTCTCCTGGCCCCTTTAACCTATCCCCTTCCACACCAATGAGGAGACTAAAGAATAAGACAGCCAAGAACTCCTGGGTCTGTCCAGACTGTAGCTGCCCAATACTATCCTCTGCATGCAAGTCTGGCCTGAAATCCTTTTTATTTTTTGAGACAAGGTTTTACATATTCCAGGTTAGCCTTGAACTCAATATGTAGTCAGTGATGACCTTAAGCTTTTGATACTTCTGCCTCCACTTCTTGGGTGGTGGGATTACAGGCCCATGTTACCACATTCTGTGGTTCTGGGTATCAAAACCAGAGCTATATATTGGAAGCGAGACTCTACCAACTGGCCTGCCCCCAGGTTGGCCTACATAGTGTAATGAAAATCAGGAGTCTTGTTGAGGACAAAAAATAGTCTAAGACAAGACATGATTATGTGATTAAACATTCTTCTAAATACTTTTTATGGGGCAAAGGAAGTAAAAGTCTGGGAGAATGGAGGCTTACAGAGAAATCAAGAGATGGATACAAGGCTCTGGAGCCTAGCATTCTTATGGTAAGTAGAGGACTGGCTATCCTCCAAAGTGTCTTTTTGTCCTCTAATCTTTAAAATAAGGTAATGGTATTCAGGCCTTCCAATAGTTCTAATGAGTTGTAGGTGAGACAATAATTTCTAAAATGCTTTAAACACCACCTGGCATACAGGGCACATGGGCCCGATGCTTTAGAATAAAGTGGCGTACACGTCTCACCTCAATTTCCCTTTCACGTACTTCTCCAGATTTACCTTCTCATGCTCACTCCAGAAAATGATTTCCTGACATTTTCTGAGAGATTCCTTTTCCACAGAACTATCAGAAACAGAGCCCACTCAGGGGTCTGGATCGTCAGTCTGGTTCCTCCTAAATAGATAACTGAAAGTCAAAGTGAATGGCATTAGAAAAAGAGTGACCCAACGGGTTATCAAATGAATACTTTATTAGAGTCGTAACACTTATAAAATAAATTTATCAGAATTTAAGATCAACCAACACTTTTTTTGCTTTTACAGCTAGGATACGTAAAGAGATTCTTAAACGCCATCTTGTTTGTTCAAGTGCTTTGTCACTCACAAATCTAGAATGCAATTAGTCTACAGACCTAAGTCTTCACAGTTAGTCAGCTTTGGGTGTGGTCCTTGATAATCTAGAAGCAATTCGTTTACAAAAGTACCACCAATACATCTGAATGAATTCATTTGCATTAATACCACACTGAGCATGGCCTGTTACACCTTGGGGAAAATAATATCTCAACTAAATTCTAGTGTCCTACATTTTAGTGATTCCAAGTACAATGTACAATGTATCTTTATGGCACATTTGTGACTTCATAGTATATAATTCATAATACAGGTTTTAGGTATGTGGTCTGAAGCTGGAAAAATATGAAGGAAATGTGGCATTTTAGAAGGGATAAGACATGAGTGTAAGGTCATAAGACTGATTTCTTCAAGCTACATATAGAAGTACATCTCTTTGTCAGCTGTACTTCAAACTAAGCTCCCAGTTGGTTCTTCTTCTGGGGAGTATTAGATAAATAGCACTTGATCACTGGGTATTGGTCATGCTACTCATTCATGTTTTTCACTATGTTCCAGGGAGTCTAATACTCCAACCATGCATGGCACTCTTAGGTGACGGGCCACCTAGAAAGCAATTCCCAAGCCTTCATTTCTGAAGGCAGCTCTGCTAAAACAATCAGGAAATCACCTGTATGAGAAGGCGGTGGAGACTATGGCGACTCGTAGTACATTGCCAAGCCCATGACACATACAGGTGGACTAGGATTGCTTTCTGGTCTGCTCAGCCAGGTCTAGTTTTTGTGTTAGCTGTCGTGTTAAACTTCCTTTGCCTGTCTGACACCAATGTAAAGACAACATAGATATCTGGGTAATTATCAAAGCATGTAAGAATCTATAGCTTTATGTTATAGTTAATCCGTTATTCAAATTCAGCTCAGAAAGCAATGCAAAAACAATCAGAAGTTAAAACCCAACTCTTCAGAGAGGTATTTGGAAGAGCTTTACATACATAAATATTTATATATTCATGCACAGGGCAAACAACCACAATCTATGGCATAAATAAACCAAAGTAAGACATCAGTAGCAAGATACTAGATTCAGTAGTGATTAATTGCCTCTGAGGATCATGTCTTGAGTACTCTCGTGTGAGTGTCTTGCTGAGCTGTTAGGAGATCATTAGTTTGGAGTTTATTTCCTACCTCATTTTGCTCTACATCCAAGGCTCTGCTGGGGTTAGCTTGGGAAACTATATGCCCTTCCAAGGGTAATATTTGACTGTTAAACAAAGACAATGTGATTGTTGCATAATGAAACAAAATATGTTATGTGGCTTGTCTAATGGGGTTGATAAACTTTCATGATTAGTTCAATAGATGCAGAACACCTAAGGTTTTTATGGCAGTAGTTGATAAAAGTGTGGTCTGTAGACCACATCCAGTCTTGCTCCCTTTTTGCAAATAAAACTTTATTAGGATATAGACATTTATTTACATTTCATTTGTAGCTGCTTTTATGTTACCATAGGATGGAACAATTGCCCCAGAAGCTATAAGGCTTATTAAAGCCTACATATGTGCTACCTGGCCTTTTTGTAAAAAAAAAAAAAAAAATTTGTATCATTTCCTGTTTTATATTAAAGATAAATTAAATGAGAAGCCTGCTTGAGATGTATTGTTTTACTTATTTACTATTATTAAGGTTCAGGTGACCTAAACAAAATTAAAAAAAAGAAGAAAAGGAATATTGTTTTGCGAACAGTGTCTGTGTATTTTAAGAATATATAAGGGAAATGTATTTAAAAAGAAAAGAGAGATAATAATGAAAGGATACTTCTCTAACATCAGAATAAAATGAAAATCCCACCCATGTAATAAACCACCTCGTTCACTGATGTCCTCTCTCTACTAAGCAAACGATGTTTGGAATGTTATATTGAGACAAATGGTACCCAAGCGATCAGACATAGAAAGCAGACAAATGAAACCAGCACACAACTGTCGGTTTCCAAGGAGTGTTACGGTCGCCATCTTCGCAAAGCCAGACCCAAGCTGCAACCATAACAAGCCGTTGTCATAAAGGCAAAAACCTACGAAAAGAAAAGAAACACTGTCATCAGGTTCACAACATGGACTTTTAGAAATCGCATCCTGAAAAACTACTGAACCAACACTCGCCAACTGACCTACATATATGTCAACACAGGACAATATTTTACAGCGATCTGTGTTTTGATGACTTTGTTTCGTTGCCTCAGAGCGCTGGCCCTCCCTTTGTACATTATAGCTCTTAACTTTCAAATATACAGGCAGCCTTACTTTCACCATTTGCTCACATGTCAGGCTCACTTGTTAAGTATTTATGAAACCCCAGGCAGTGTATTAAAAAATTCAGTCTGAGTTATCTCATCATCCAGTAGTTTCATAGCTAAGAAGACAGTAACTATCAGACCCTGAGGACACATCAAGTCATTTCTGTCAGTTTTAGACCTCAGTAGACAAAACCCATAGGAATGTGTTCTGAGTTTGGCTCCTTCTCATGTGGGAGACAGTTGGCCCAGTGCAAGCCCTGCTTGGAGCTGTTTCCTTGGTGTCATGGTGGGCATGTCATTAACACCAACTGTGCAGACATCAGTGCGCTTGGTTCAGATAAGCAAATAGTCCACTTTGTTTTCACATGACATTCTGAGGCTTGTGAGCCAAAAAAAGAGAAGATTACAGTCAATTCAAAATGATAAAATATGACTATGTGCAGAGATTCCTTTGTTTGTTTGTTTTTTTAAGACAAGGTTTTTCTGTGTGATCCTGGCTGTCCTGGAGATCAGACTGACTTCAAACTCAGAGATCCAACTGCCTTTGCCTCCCAAAGTGCTGGATTAGAGGCATGTGTCACCACCACCTGGTACCTGGCAGGGGTAGATTCCTAACCAGGAAACTGCAGGCCGAGAGGGGAGCACAGTTCCTACCACAGATCTTTGTCACAGTTTAATTAATCCTTCCCCATTAGCTTGTTTTTGTAATATATTTTTAATACAGACAATGTCCTCTGAGTGAAAATAACTGCATTGGGAATCTATCAATAATGAGAAGGGAATGGGCTTCAACTACACTGAGTGAAAAAGAAAAGCAAAAGATTTGACCCAATGTGACACATGAATGGCTGATCAATTTTAGCTGCTGAAAATTCAAGACCTAGAGTTCTGTCTGGACTGGAGTGGGTGGAAAAAATGGGTTATCATGAAAGACTCGAAACATTGGTCTACAGATGGAGGTGGCTTCACTCTGGCAGAGGGACAAGGAGACAGGTTTCCAGAAGAGGCACATCTAGAAAAGAACAATCTAGGAAATTCTAAAAGTTGGACCCTTTAGGGGGTAAGGGCTTAAGAGGAAAAGACACTAGGGTCACTAAAGCACTACAGGAACCATTAAACATCAACCAAGGTACTTCATGTCAGCCCCACCCTTAGAAAACACCCTTCTACTTGGCAGGCCCATGGTGAATATGCAGTCCATAATCCCAATTCAAAATGGGCACAAGGTTGAAAAGAGCAAAGTCCCCTCACCAGGTCTGAAAATTTAGAGAGAGCAAAACAGTGGATACATCTAACAAAATCAAGTGCTATAGACTTCTTGCCTTCTCAGGTAATGTCAACAGCTTTGGACTGCAGTTGAGTTGCACACAATGGGGATGATGAGAAGACTTTGCTCACAGGACAACTAAATAGATATATAAGTAGCTATTACACATTTGATTCTAATGGCTACTGTTAATAGACCACGGCTGCCTGAAGAGTCTCCAGGATGCTGGACCATGGAAGAGCGATGCTTTCCCCATGGAGCACTTACTGTGGCAGCCACATTGATGTTGTACTGGTTATCATTCAGTAGCGGCTTCACAGTCACGGTTGTGTTGCACTGCAGGTCATGCAGGGAGGTGGCTGCTGCTTCCAATAAAAAGGCTCCAAAGTAGAAGACAAAGATTACGAAATGGTAGGCAAAATCCTGAAAGAGTAGAGGAAAGGCATTTATAGGTAACAACTGTAAGATGCTTTCCTGTTCTTTATTTTAAATGGAATTTTAGACAGGCAATCTCAGACCATTTAATCAAATTATTTTAAGTATGTCCATTGTTTATTTTGGATGTTTTATAGCAAAGTCAGAGCATTAGACTCTAAATAAGCCCATCCTTAACTGTAGAGGGATAGCAATTGTTAGCTACTGGGAAAGGGAAGAATAAGTTGACTACATTCCAGTGGAAGACCACATGTCCAAAAACATTTGGGAGCACAAATTGGTCTTGAAACATATTTTTCAGAGGTGATACAGAGCTGGATATCTTGGGTGAATATGACCAAAGCAGATTGCATGAGAAGCTATGAACCCTCAAAGAACTAGTAAAAAATATCAGTGAATCTATTTTACTTGGTACAATAGTAAAGTTTCTTATATATTGCATTTTCTAATAGAATGTAATATCAGTTTAGATTAATACACAAAGATATCCATATTAAATAAAATAAGATAAAAGGGTGTTAAATTAAATTTAAAACTAAGATACATGCCCTCTTTAAAGTTCAAATAAAAATATATTAATTTCATATACTTAATAAATATTTTAGTATTTGTTATTATAATTATATATTTTTCTATATTCTGCAAGATACAGACTTAGTGATAGAATTCAATGGCGTACAACCTTATATTTCATTAGAAACAAGGAACATATACTACTGCAAAAATTATTTGTTATTTTGTGCACTACTAGAATTCATGTGAAGCATAACCTATCACAATCCAGTCTTACTTGTAATATATCATCTACATAGTTTATATGTACAGCTGCCACATTCCAGCATCCTCATCTGCATAAACTCATCCTTACTGTTATCATTTATTATCTCTTTTACAAACAAAATTTCATCTTTCTTTTTATACAAAGGTTACCTTTTTTGGGGGTGGGGGGAGGATCAGTACCATGTATATCTGATTCCAAAGTTGACTTTCTTTCATTACAAAATCTAAATCAATTAATAATTTTTACTGACCAATAGAAATGATATATTCATTGTATGTGCTTTAAAATACACATGCATTATGAAACAACTAAATTGAACTATGTATTACTATCATCTCACGCACTCACCCTTTAAATGGTTAGAACTCTCAGAATCTACTCAGCAGTTTTCCAGAATACACTGTTACTAACTAGAGTCTGTGCAATGGAGCCTATGGTGGTACTATGGTACTATTTCTTGCTGAGTTACTGCAATGAGTACAATTTTTTCATGTTATACCAATTGGTGAAGTTATGATGAATATCATTTGGTTCCTGGTTTATTCATTTTACAGATCTTCCATGTCCGTCTATCTTATTGTGAATACCAGGGTTGTCTTCAGTTCTAAATAGCCAAATAGCTTTGTGTGTATACAGTATGTTTTCTTTACCTATCAATGACTAGTGAAGACTTAAGCTGATTCCATATGATGGCTACTATAAACAATCCTGCAAAGAAAATGTGGGCACAGACAGACCTGCTGACTTCATTATCTTTAGATATACATACAGGGAGATTCACGGATCATAAGGGAGTTCTATCTGCTAAGTTTTGGAGAAAATTCCATAGTAACAGTGCTAATTTGCATGTTTGAGAGCTTACTTCAAAACGATATTACTAACAAAATTACAAAAGGGAATGTTGTACTGACTTTGTAAATGTCTACTCAACAGCACTGTCCATTGAATTGTTCTTATTATACCTAGAATGCTAAGTCAAATTTAACCAGGGTGGGATACATAAGGTATAATGGAAAAATGCTTTCTATGAAATACCTATCATTGCAAAGTGATCCACATAACATACGTACTGACCATACATCTAACCCACAGCCAATGCTCAGATACATGCAGTCATGTGCTACTCAATAACTGTCCATGGACAAAGGTCAATATCCAAACTGGAATGTCAGTGGTTCATGAATAAAATGTATCTCACTGGGTTATTAATTATTAATGCTGTAAAAATTGAGAAGGTGCATTGAGATTGACTATTAGTCACTCATTCTTGAGAAGATTTAGTTTTATCTTGAAAACCCAAGCTAGAGGCTAGGACAACAGTTCAGAAAGTAAACTACTTGACATGCAAACACAGGACTTGAATCCTAACCTAACACTCATGTTAAAAAGCCTGGACTGGTGGCATGCACTTGTAATCTCAGTACTGAGGAGGTGGGGATAGACAATAGGTCCCTAGGGCTTGATGGACAGCTGATCTAGATGACTTCCAGATCCCAGAGAGGGATTCTGTGGAGGTCTGGTCTGTTGCTATGTATTGCAATGCTAAAAACTGACCCCCAAAGTTTAGTTGCCCCCAGCAACAAGGAGTACACAAAATGATGCTATGTAACGTTTCTCTTAAATTAAAATCATTGGTTGAATAAAGATGTCTTCAGCTTTTAGCTGGGAAGAAGAGATGTGTGTGGGGCTTTGGTTCCCAGGGCTGGGGGTCTGAGGCAGAGACCACAAGGAGAGAAGGGAGAGGTGAAGGGAGGAGAAGATGCCATGGGGTAGGTGAGTCATAACTACATGGTCATGAAGGCTGGCCAGTTGGAATAAAAGCATGCCAGGCAGAGCATGGCAAGCTATATTGTGGGGTTATTGACATACATAACTGTACATATACCTCTGACATATTTCAAACAGAAAGGTAAAGATACAGTTTAGTGATGTGACTTACAACAGTTAGGAGATTTCCTGCTTATTTTTGCATGACTCCATATCATAAGCTTTTGTGACTGGATTTTGGTTCTTATTGTACTTTCATTTTGGGTTTCAATAGATGTGGGATATGCTTAAGTGTCTGAGCCAAAGACACATTTTTCTTGAGTGGCTTTCAGGGAGTCACAGTACATTTGGCCTGAACCTAGTCACTGTGCCCAATACAGCATCTCAATGGTATTGTGAAGCTTCTCATGAACTTGACCAACATTAGATCACAAAGGAAGGTTCTCTTATTTATTTTACATCCTTTGACATTATTTAATACAGGTCTTTCTTTTTCTCCCCACAAAAGATATCAAGCTCATGTGCACATGTGCTTGTGTACATGCATGCATGTACACACACACACACACACACACACACACACACACACACACACGAACGCAAGCACACACGCACGTACGTATGCACCAAAGCCCAAACCAAACAAACAAAAGAACCAAACAACCACCAATAACACAATCTTCTATTTCCTTTTTGGATTTTTCAAAATTAATTTATTCTCTCATGTATTTTATCCTGACTGCAGCCTTCCCTCTCAGTTCTGCCTCTCACTTCTCCTCCCTATCCACTTCTTCTTTATTTCCCTCCAGAAAAGGGCAGACCTCCCAAGGATATCAATTGGACATAGCATATCAAGTGGCAATAAGATTAGGCACCTTCCCTCATACCGAGACTGGATGAGACAACTAAGTAGGAGCATAAAGTCCCTAAAGCATCAGAAACAGCCTCCCAATTCCTCTGTTATGAGTCCCACAAAAACACTACACAACTATAACACATATGCAGAGGGCCTGGGTTAGACCCATGCATGCTCCCTGATGGTTGACTCAGGCTCAGTGAGCCCCTATGAGTCCAGGTTTGTCAAGTCTGTGGATTTTCTTGTGTCCTCAACCCCTCTGGCTCCTACAGCCTTTCCTTTCCTTCTCTGCAGAATAAACTAAGTTCTGCCTGATGTTTAGCTGTGGGTCTCTACATCTGTTTCGATGAGTTGCCTGATGGAGCCCCTTTTCTATATCTTTCTTAGAGATTGTTACTTAGTAACTTTGAGATTACTTAAGCTTTTTTTCTTTTTAAATGGTCACTTCTTGACCATTAAGTAGTTTTAGCTAAGTTATCAACTGCACAATGATTCTTTTGCTATCCCTGTCTACTGCAGAAACATCTTGAAAGCTTCTCCGAGGCCTGTGCACCCTGACCACTAGAGAGCATCACTAACATCTGACCACTCTGCTTGTCTTACTCTATGCCTGTTGTACATGGGAGCCACACAAAGTGTCTTCTGCAAGGTTCACTCGTGGTTTGAAACACTTGAACTACACTGGGGGTTCTCAAACACTGGAACACAGCAGAGTCATCTAGAGAACTCACTTAAGCATAGATAAATGAGTACCATCCCCTAGTTTTAGACTCAGTGCCTAGATAAGGTGGGCTTAGGCTGTGCATTTCTGACAGGAGTCCAGTGATGCTGATGCCTTGCTTGGGGGTTGTGTTTTAAACCACCATCCTTGACAGTTGTTCATTAATGGGCCCAGTCCCATTCTGACTCTTGTTTGCATGCTCTTTCTCCTAACCAATCCTGCTAGCACTCGCACATCCCAGAGTATTCCTTGCCTCTTCACACTTTTTATCAGACAACCTCAGCCTCAAACATTGCTTGGAATTTTTTTTCCAACCCACACGACCAGTTCCAAAATTCTAATCTTGAGAAAAGTGCTCTGCTCTTTTGCTCAGGGATCAACATTCACTGAATAGTTTAAGAGAGGTGGAATGGGGAGAAGGAGGAGGAAGGGGAGAGAAAGGAAAGGAAAGGAAAGAAAAGGATAGGAAAGGAAAAGAAAGGGAAGGAAAGGAAAAGAAAAAGGAAAGGAAAAAGGAAAGGAAGGAAAGGAAAGGAAAGGAAAGGAAAGGAAAGGAAAGGAAAGGAAAGGAAAGGAAAGGAAAGGAAAGGAAAGGAAAGGAAAGGAAAGATCTGTATACCTATGGGGAATCCTGGTTACATAGCAGCATAGAAGAAGGAAGACACCCACTAAAACCTGAGTTTTACTATTGATAGCATACAGCATAACCACAGCACCTAGGAGTCTGAACAAGAAAGATCATCAGTTTGGGCTACAGTCTGGTTTACATACATGTAGCAAGACCATCTCAAAGGATAAAAAAACGTGTCCAGGTCAAAGTGGCATAGAATGTAGCTCAGGACATTTAAATTATTAAGTGATATTCATAGCAGGAATCTGATTAAATGTATGCCCACTAGACTTCTATAAACTAAAATGGGATTTGTTTAATTGTATAGGATTTAAACATCTCTTTTAAAAAGTATCCTTCCTTAGCATATCTTCCCTAAAAAAAGGGGGGGAAGGATACAAATATGAAATTTATACCAAAGTGTGTTATTCTTATATAAAGGGGCAGGGAGAAAGTCCCCAAGCTCCAGCTACTTCAAAATCAAAACTATCTTCTTATCAGGGCAGACCTGTGATCCTAACTACTTGGAGGTTGAGTTAAATGTAGCTGTCTCCTTAGAGGTCTGCCAGAGCCTGACATATAGAGAGGCGGATGCTCACACCTAACCATTGAACTGATCATGGAGTTCCCAATGGAGGAGTTAGACAGAAGACTGAAGGAGCTTAAAGGGTTTTTGGCCCCATGGAAAGAACAACAATACCAACCAACCAGAGCTCCCAGGGTCTAAACCACCAGCCTGGGAGCACATAGGGAGGGACCCATGTCTCCAGCTATATATGTAGGGGAGGATGGCCTTGTCGGGCATAGGTGGGAGAGGAGATCCTTGGTCCTGTGAAGGCTGGATGCCCCAGTGTTGGGGAATTCGAGGGTGGGGAGATGAGAGTGAGTGGGTGGGTGGGGGCACATCCTCATAGAAGCAGGTGGAGGGGAGATGGGATAGGGGTTCTTGGGTGGAGGGGAAATGGGGAAAGGGGTTAATATCTGAAATACAAATAAAATATCCAATAAAAAAAGAAAAAAAAAAGGAAAAAAAAAAAGTAAGTTCAATGTAGCCTGTGCAAGTAAGCCTCTGCCTCAAGATAAAGTGAAAAGGGGCTGGAGATGTAGCTCAGAGATGAAGAGCTCTCTTAGCATGCAGAAGGCCTCCTGAGGGTCAATCTTCAATAGTATTCAGAACAGAAAGTCTTGCCTTTCTTCAAATGGAGAGACAGTCTTGGTTTTAATGTACCAGCTATAACCAGAATAGAAAGCCTGTGAAAAATTACTAAACATATCTGTATTGTGACTGTGAATTTAATACCGGTTAATAAAAATAGAAAATGTGCTCAGGAAATGATTTAGTAGTTAAAGGGCTTGCCAGGTAAGCAAGAGAACCAGAGTTTGAATTCCCTAGCTCCTACATTAAATGCCAAGGTGTGTGGGGGCCCACTTATATTCCCATCTCCAGAAGGTGGAGGTCAGGGAGCCCAGAGCATGCTGGGTACCAAAACCTGCCCTTTAATCATCGAGCTCTGGTTTGAATGAGACTCTGTCTCACAAGATGGGTGGAAGAATTGTTGATGCTGATTCTTGACATCAACCTTGGGTTCATAGGCATGGCACATAAATAATGCATTCGAAAACATGCATCCACACATATACCCACATACATGCACACCACATATGCACACTATAAATATGGAAACTGAAAAAAAAATCACCATTAGTGTTTACAATAAATAATTGTATAGAGTAAATTATTTCTAAAATGCACTCCTATTTCTCTCAATTGGAGTACAAAGTAGTGTTAAAATTTTTCACAGGGGAAAATAATTATTTTTTTATCAGTTAATGTCTAATAATTACAGAATACAGACATTAGAACTTGTACCAATCTGATGAGGACTCTGTGATGAGCATGACCCCAAAACTGTCGTGGCCTGGTAGTGTATGGCAAGCACTACAACCCACTTAAGGCTTAGATATGTGATCAGAACTGGTATACAGATGATGAAAGCCATAGAGAACACGGAAAGAAAAAGTTTATCTAAACCTAAACAGCACTTAGTAAACTCTACAGAGGTAGGAGCTGTTATACTCGCCATGGGTTGAGCCCCAGCCATAGCAACAATAGTGTCACCTTGTGCACAGCTATCACATGGACAATGTTAACTGGAAAATATGACCTCTGAAATGATCCACACATTGAAACATTTTGAGTACTAATGTTTGTGCAAATATCCCAACATTTAAAAGTCTACACATATAAGACACTTTTAGCTCTAAGCACTTCCTTAGCCCGTACCTAGTTCTTTTTCATAACTGACAAACGGACAAGAACATAAGAAATCTTCCCAAATGAACCACAAGGCAAAGCATTAGAGGTTTCCCATTTTTTCTTTTGTTTGTTTGCTTTGTTTTGTCTCATTTTGTTAGCCCAAAGGGGATGTGGACTTAAGACCTTCCTGCCTCGTTCAATGGAGTGCTGAATTATGGATTTGTACCATCAGGCCCAGCTTTCCAATAGTCACTTTGATATAGTGGTGAAATTAAAACAGCGAGAACACTTATGGTTTATTGCTTGACCATTACATGCAATGCTACAAATGGGAGGGAAATGGTAAGTTAGGAAGACTGATAAACTCCTAAGAATGCTTTAGTACTGAAAACAAGATTCAATACAAGCAGAGAGAGGAATACCGTGTAGGTATCTGTCTAACAAGATCAAGAATGATGTGAAAAAGTAGTTAGGCATTTAAAAGTTACATGTATAAGCCAATTAGAAAGAATATGGGATACTGCAGCATCCTAGAAACATTTCCAGATTGAACACTCAGTTGCTAGGCAATCAGGAGATCCAGTCCTCCCATGGGGACAGTCTGGTGTGTGTGATACAGCCTTTGGGAAGAGCCAACAAGATGGGTAATGATTATTAAGCCTCCTGAAGTACCAGCAGGGGAGAGTGGAACAAAGATACCTGGTACCATCTTTAGGTCTGATGCCTAAAGGACCAGCTTTCCCTTAGTAACTTTGGAGATCTGCAGACTTTCTCATGAGAACGCCAGGCACTTAGGAAGAGGAGAGGAACTATTTCTCTGTACCCAAATTTGAGAGTGTGGATTTTATCATGTGACCAAATAACAAATACCGAAATTAGGGAAAATGTAGGAAAACCCTACCTTAGCAACTTCATAGAACTATAACCCTCAAAATTCTGGATTATAAGCCTCCTGTCTTTAAGGAGAATTAGAATTATTGTCAAATGGCAATTATAACGCACACACAAAGCTAAGCACTATAAGTGCACTATTTCTATTATTCTTTAGTGGCTTCTGGTACAGCAGTTACTATTACTTCCATCTTACGAAGGAGGGAGTTGAAATACAGAGAGGTTAGCTGTTTTCTCCAAGGCAAACCAGGCTTCACGGAAAGCCTGTTGAGGGCTGTGACCATTGCACAACACTGCTTTCTTAGTTTTATCCTAACCCGTGCCACCACTAGCCTGTATGCTGTCTTAGAGGGCAGCCCTGTTTGCTGGATGCCTCTGCTGAAAACATTCGGAATTATAGTTCTCCTTAAGTTCTGTAAGTACAACATTTCCCCTTAACATTTGCCCCAAAAGCTGCTGGGGTGGAATGCTATTATGCTCAAAAGCATATATAGGTCATATAAAAAGCATATAAAGATCAAATGATGGTCTGACTTAAATTGCAAAACACCCCAGTGTGAGTCAGAACCAGAAGGGACTTCCCTATGAGCATCACTAAAGCTCCGCCCACTGTGGATCGGAATCATCCCCACTGGTCTTTCAAAAGGCGGCCCAGAGAATGAAGGACCACTGGTATGAAAGAGAAACTCCACACAACACGGGAATATATAACGTCAGTCGATTTTAGTGAATGGTAGCTTACCTTAAACAATGAGTTTGAGATCTGGCACCATTTTATCAATTTATCTTTCAGGACTCAGTAATTAATTTTAGAGAAGAACTAATCGTAAATTATTTTCTTTCAAAAATGATACGGAGCTACATGTTTTCTGAAAAGCTTGGACAATCTGCCCACTTCTATGTCTGTGCAGTTTCTGGGTGTGAATTTAATCAATTATACATTGAAAATATTCAGAAAAATATGTGTCTATACTAAACATATACATTCTTCTCTAGTCTTCATTATTCAAACAATACAGTATAAAAACAACATGCAGGGGCTAGAGAGATAGCTCACTGGTTAAAAGCACTTCTACTCCAGCAGAGGACCTTGGTTAGATTCCTAGCAACCACATCATGGTTATCAACCATCTTCAGGCCTCTGCAAACACTAGGAATGCACACAGTGCACAGAGATAGATACAGGTCAAACATTCACACACAATATAAAATGAATGAATCTTCAAAAAAAAAGCTACGTGCATAGCGTTCACAATGTGTATTCTAAGTGACCTACAGATGACATAAAGCTTATAATACAATGTTTGTAGGTAATACGCAAATTAGACCTTCTTGCTTAATTACAAATTTAAATATATGCAAACATATGTATGACTTGAGAACTACAGATGCTATTATCTCAGGTGAGAGGGTATTATGTCATGCAATCGGTGGTCCTCCTATTAAGGTATGACTAAACCCATTTAAATAATGAATGGAGAATTTCAAGACATATGTGACTTGTTTCCTAAAGGCATCTGTTCTACTGTTCAGTTATAATTCAATTCATTTGTTGTATTGTATGAAATGGTTTTCTAATAAATCATAAAATAAGTGTGATTTCTCAGTTTTATTAGTGTAGGAATTTTACAAAGCAAGGTCCTGCTGTCCACCAAACCCATACATGAGCACCACAGTGGCCTTCTCATGTCTTTTCCTCAATGCAACAACAGAAAGAGCAGAGGCATGGGCATTTCTGAACATAATGAGATATTTGTACGTCTCTTACATTTTCTTGCAATAGGCTTACTATAAAAATTTCTTACCAGGAAGTTCCAGTTGGCATCAATCTGAGTCACCATACCAGAGAGGAACAAGCCCAGGAAGAGAAGCGAAAAGAAGAAAGCTGTCACAGACACAAACATGACCCATCCCTGTAGTAGAGGTAGAGGAACATTGGAGGAAGCAACCAAAATCCAGACAAGTCCCCCAAGTACCTGAAAGAAAAAAAAAGAACACGGTAGGTAGCAGCTTTGCATTAGAGAACTCTTCTTGGCTGAGTTAACCACATTTGCATCCACATTGCTCTCCCATTCCTACCTGAAGCCACTGTACTCCTCCCTGCTACCCCAGTTTTCCTTGTTTCCATATCATTACATAAGATGTGTTCTTCCCTTAGGTGTAAAACCAGCTCAGATCCAGAGTTTAAATAAACTCTGGACCTAGATTTTCATGTAAGAGTCTCTTCCTCACACAGGTCTTCTCTAGTTATCTACACACCCGAAGGATTTCCCAGCCACCCCCACACACCTGCAGTGTTCCCCAGACACCCCCACACACCTGCAGTGTTCCCCAGCCATCCCCACACACCTGCAGAGTTCCCCAGCCATCCTCACACACCTGCAGGGTTCCCCAGCCATCCTCAGACACCTGCAGTGTTTTCCAGCCATTAACATATACCATCCAGTGATGATGCTGCCGCTTGAACCACCACCTTGTGGATGGGTTTTCATTCCAGTCAACATCATACTGTTTGGTTTTCATTCCCTCTCCTTCTTTTCCCACTGAAAGTTAGTGAGTTTCTGAGAGAATTTCTAATTTCCCATGTGCAGTGCTCATTGTTCTGTGTCCATCACCTACTTGTACTTTTGACATCAGTTCCCACCTACACAATTATATTTGAAACTGTTGTTCAAGAGAGTAAGCGAGGCAAGCCATCAGCACTCATTGTCAGCCATGCACGGAAAATCAAATTTGTACATTAGATTTATGTAATAATTGATAACTACCAATAACCTCCAGGCACTGTGCTAGATGCTGGGAATAAAATCAAGCTTCACTGGCCTCTATTACACAACTGAGTCTATTCTAGGAAATGGACAGCAAAGCAAGTACTGAAAATACTGCTGAACCAATGCCAGAGCTGGCAGAAAACTGGGCACTATACTTCCACTAAGTAAATGCTCCAGATGCAGATCTGAGCAGTCAAGAAATGTATCCTAGAAGTCATAAGCCCAGGATGGGGCTGGGGTGGTGTAGAAGGAGTCTAGGCAGAAGACAAATCTGTTTGTGTTAGCATGGGAGCGAGGACAGCACCTTAGCACAGCAAAGAACACAGATCAGCAGTATGTGATGTTAGCACTTTGAGCCAACTAGTAATAAGCTGGAGGGTCTTAAGGACACATAGAGCAATTCAGTTCATGGAAGGGCAATGGAGGCCATGATTGTCTTGATCAGGAAGTAGTGTGTTCAAGCCCTGCACTTGGAAGGTTTGCTGGATAGAATATGAGAATGGACTGAGTAGGGAAAGATGCAGGAGAGGAAAGGATGCAGGGGAGGGAAGGATGCAGGAAAGGGATGGATGCAGGCCGGAAGGCCACATGGGATGACACTGTAGCATAAATTATCATGAAGGAATAGAGAACAGAGAGGAGGTAATGGATCAGATAGACATTTCTAAGTAGATGATGATAGATAGTGCCTGAGCAGATATAGGACATGTCAGGCAAAGCATGGAAGGGAAACCCCCAGATTCTGGCAAAGGGAACTAGGATGATGTCAGGAAACACAGGAGGAGAAACTGTCTTCTACATCTTGCCATCAAAGCAAGAAAAATGGCGTGGCCTTTGTAAGACAGAGTAGGCTTTCTGTGATCTTACCAATCCTTTATATCCTTTTTCTTTTTAAGAATTATTTATTTATTTTTATGTGCATTAGTGTTTTGCCTGCATGTTTCTATGTGAGGGTGTCAGATCCCCTGTAACTTGAGTTATAGATAGTTGTGAGCTGCAATGGGGATGCTGACAATTAAAACTTGGTCCTCTGGTTAAGCAGCCAGTGCTCTTAGCTGCCGAGCCATCTTTCTAGCCCCCATTTTTATTTTATGCCACCAAGCCCTTCACACACACACATGTATATATCACAGAAGAGAAAAAAAAAATCTACAGCTCAGAAACAAAGCTCTTTCATGTCTGAGTGGCTGCCATTGCTGGGCCAGAAAGTCACTGGAGTGTGCTGGAGTCACTACCTCATACCTAATCTTGAACCATTAAAAAAAAAAAAATCTCTGCTGAATCTCCCCTGTCACACTCCCCAAAGGGATTTGAATACTTTGGCCTTTTCTCTGTCTTCACTACCAGACTTTCTTGGTACTTCCCTACTTGTTATATCTCTGCATCCAAGTCATTTATTAATCCCATAGTATCTTTTTTCTAACTACCAGTCAGAGACTATGCTACATTTGGCAACACAAAAAGTTTGTTCACACCCTTGCTTCATGCCTTAGGCAGGTAGAAACCACTGTCCCTGCTCCCCCATCCCGAAACCCCATACAGGATGTTCTCAGTATTTGTTCAATGAACATATAGACTATAGTGCTAGACAAGTGAGTATCTAAGAGCAATCTAAAATCCAACCCTGAAAGGCCAACAGGCGTTTGCATGTGGATTTCTTTGTACTTAGTAATATACAAATTGTACAAATCACAAAGGATAAAATAACTTCAAGTTTTAAGACAAAGGGCTCAAGCTAGGTATGGTGGTTCAGGCCTTTAACCCCAGAAGAGGCAAAGACCAGTGGATCTCTAAGTTTAAGGCCAGCCTCATCTATAAAAGTGAGTTCTGGAACAGCCAGGGCTACACAAAGAGACCCTGCTTTTTTTTTTTTTTTTTAAAGCAGTCAGAGGGCTCAGTCATATATTTTGATGATGTACTCTGAAGAAACATTCTACATGAAATATGCAATAAATTACTGCTTGTGTAATGATAGTTCAAGTATCCATTTAATAAACTTATAGCTGTGGTAATATATCTCAATTTCTATTACTTTCAAATAAAAATTTAACAACCCCTAATATTTTATACAATAAATTTAAGTAATGAATATTAATGTATGTTAATTTTAACAGCTGCTTTATTAGTTAACATGAAAGTTAGAATAAGCTTGTTCCGGATGAGAATATCTCCTCTCTTACATCACTTACTGAATATTTGAAGGCAATAAGAATGTTTCTAACTTGCTTCTCAGCATCTTCTTTCTAGTAGTCTTTCCTTATTTTGTACCTACAAAAATTTTGTATTACTTTAAATACAACTTATAAGTTCTGAATCATTATTAAATTTCAATTAATGCAAACATCATTTACTGCGAAGCTCTGTGCAAGGGTAATGAGGGATCAAGAATAGCAGGTCATCATGTATTTAAGAGGCAAATTGAACAGACAAGCACAATCATATGACTCAGGCATTGTCGTAAGTTCACATCTCTAAATAATCCTTTGGGATAAAAGTAGTATTGAATAAGCATGAACTCAAATAGATGGGGCTCAAACCTATTCTGCTAGACAGAGAACAAGAACATTTAAGAAAACACAAACAAACAAAACAAAACAAAGAAAAACAAAACAAAACAAAAAACCACCAGCACCACAACAACAAAACTCGAAAACTCGTGATTCCAGCTCTCTGCATTCTAACTGAGGGAGAAATACACACCATTACATCTGATTGGGGAACAGATTGTGTCAAGTGCTATAAAAATACTGAGTACAGGGAGTTCTGTGCGATGGGGGAGGGGACCAGAGATGTAACCGGAGGGATCCTGAAAGGTGGGCAACATGATGGGTTTGAAGTCAGACTTGGGCAGGGAGTCTAACAAGAAGGAATATGGGTTAACTAATCTTTTGAACTCTAAATTATAGCCTTTCCTACACCTTGGGCTTTGAAAAGGAAACTGGGTACTTACAGAAGAAGTGATCTGATTGGCCCCATTTGTGGAGTGTGGGTGGCATGGCAACAGGAGGGAAAAGAGGGAATGAGTGCTAGTTTCTTCTTTCTCAATTAATCCCACCCACATAGCAACCCTAGACATCTATGTGTTTGTTCTGCACATGGGCTAGCTTTGAATGACAGCAGAACAGTGCAATTATGTTCTCATTTAAGTGAATGAGTGGATGGCACAATAATGCTCACATTAGCTAGCCATTTTCCCCACTTCAAGACTTTCATTAACTGCAAGGCCCTGGGTTTAATACACACACACACACACACACACACACACACACACACACACACACACACACAAATATCCAGCAGCAGATGGAAACAGATGAGGAACCCATAGACAAACATTGGGCAGAGCTTAGGGAGTCTTGAGGAAGAGTTGGGGAAAGAACTGAGAGAGCCTGAGGGGTCAAGGACACCACAAGAAGACCTTAGAAGTCAACTAAGCTAAGCCCATAGGGACTCAAAGAGACTGAACCACCAACCAAAGAGCATACAAGGCTGGACCTAGGCCTCCTATCCTTTTGTAGCAGATGTGCAGTTTGGTCTTCCTGTGGGGCTCCTAATAATTTGAGTGGAGGTTGTCTCTGACTCCATTGCCTGCAGTGGATCCCTTCCCCCTACCTAGACTTCCTGATTGAGCCTCAGTGGGAGAGGAGGTGCTTAGTCTTGGTGGGACTAGATGTTCTAGGGTGGGATAGAACCCAAGGGGGCTCTGCTTTCTCTTGGAGAAAGGGAGAGGAAATGGGGGAAGGGATTTGTAAGGGTGGGGTTGGGAGGAGAGAAGGGAGGGAGCTGTGATTGGGATGTAATATGAATAAATAAAATGGAAATAAGGAAAAAAAAACTTTGCTGCTGTAGAGGACACTATGACTTTGACTCAAGTCTTCGATTCTTCTGATTTCCTTTCAAGGAAAACTACCTTCCCTTCTAAGCTTTTCAATTTGGCTTCAATATTAATATGTGAGTTTCCAGTGAGACTGGCTGTGCTCGGAATACTGGATTCCAGTTCTGGGCTTCAGTAAACTTGGAATGGTCCCCAAATAAGTGATAATCACCAGTGTCCCTGTTTAGGGGAGGAAGCCCTGCTCTTAGGGATGAACAGGAGAACACCGAAATGGTTAACGTCAGAGGAGGGAAAAGAGCTGATCAAGTATCCTGGCAACAGCAAGTGTGCAAACTTCGAAGAAAGGTATTGCAAATGCCATCACACCCCCACGTTCGCATCTTGGATCTGAGACCACATTCTGACCTCATGTCTACCCCTGCCTGCTGCTGTTCCCCAGTGTTCTAAAAAGCATGATAATTATGTAGAAAATGTGCTTTCCTTTTACATTTCTGTAAGGAACTAAATCAGGGCTCATGGATCCAATCAAGCTTCAAACTTTAACAAAAAGGTTCCTTTATATTTAGGTATCACAAAGGAAAGGACCTCGTAGAAACATCCTCCAGCTTCCCTGTTGTTGGCTTCTTGGTCCAACTTTATGGGTACCTGGCACACATGCGTTCAATTATGTTCTGAAGAAAAGTTATTAATTTGTTCCCCGTTAGGCTTTCAAAGTGCAGCGTTCACCTGAGGCTGTCTTGGGTGGCAATGGAATCTTTTGGAGGGAGGTGCCTCCCTGGAACAAGTGGGTCACTACAGGTCATGCTTTGAGGGTCATAGTCTAGTCCTCCTTCTGACTTGAGCTCTCCTTCGACTTCCTGGTTAGAAGTCATCTGAGGAGTCTTAGTTGCACAGAAATCCATTATGCATTCCCCGATAGGATGAACTGTATCCTCTCAAACTGTGAGCCAAAGGAAATTCTCTCTCTTTTAAGTTGCATGAGCCAGGTAGTTATCATCACAGCTAATGGGAAATAAAAGCAATAAACTATTCATTTCTAAAACAACAGATACTTCTGTGGTTTAAAATATGCTTGCCAATTACCTTTTGCCTCTGTAGACCAGAAACCCTAGAAGACCCCTAGACTTGACTAGAGCCTTCCTCCCACTCACCATAAAAACAAGGGGGCGAACTGTCATCTACAGATCACCATACACTGAACTCTCACAAGTTGGACCTGAGCACAGTTGACTTAGAAACTACAGGTTGGTAAAAATGCACAGTCCTACAAGAAAACATGATCCTGGCAGGGGTGAGATGCTTGTGATTTGGGCTGTGTGGATTACAGACTTCTCAACCTGCCTCTTAGTTGGATGGCTCTCCATTGGCTCCCAACGGAGTCCTCTTTGCAAATATCTCTTCTTCTTTTTTTTTTTTTTTCTCCAAAGACACTGATTTCCTTCCTGACATTTTCACTAATAACTTTCCAACCTACTTGACACCTCCATTTTTGTATACCTTACTACTATTGTCTTAAGTAAACACAAACATTTCTAATGTTTGAGAGAACACCAATCTTAAGAAACAATTAACCAGAACTAATACCCTAGAGAAAAACATTTCGTTATTTAGAATTTTCTGTGTTGTATTGCTATCTACATGAATGGCCATGCCATCTCTCTTCTGCAGCAGGGATACCGAACAACCAACAGGCTTGGGAGTGAGAAGTAACTCTGTCTCCTAGGGTGGCTTACAGAATTAATTTGAACATGAAATTGGCAATAATACAATCTCAGAAATATTAGCTAACATATACTGTGAGTTTTTATGGCCAAGTCTATTCTAAGGGTTTTATTTTTATCAACTTAATCCTTACAGAACCTGAGAGATATTATGAGCCCCCTTTTATAGGGAAGGTAGTTGAGGGGCAGAGCTCTCAGCCACTTTGCCATAGCTGCAAAGTTAACAAATTTGGGTTTTGGACTTGGCACTGCGTTCTAGAGCTTATGCTTTTATCAGTATAATTTCTGCCTCTTTAAACATTCGAGTTCATTCTAGACTCAGATTTCTATCAACTTTCCAAATGACTGCCTCCAGTCATGTAAAACTGACCAAATGGTAACATAGGAAAGTTTGACCTCTCTAGTACTTATTGAGTGCTTCTGTTTTAATGAGTGCCTATTTACTATACATAGAATTTATCACCCACATAAAGAGAGAATGTATAGTAACTCCATGTTACATACAATTTATGTCTTGAAGTTTTTTTAAACAGGAAACATACTTACATCAAGAGATATAATAGTTCACTGGTAGATACCTTTGCAAGTGGGCCATAAAACACAAATCCATTTACAATGTAGCTGTGCCCAATGGTAGCCATGCTAGAAAATTTAGGCACCCACCCACATCAAATCTCTTTCATTCTGTAAATTTCCTTTCTCAATCCTTTTTCTCTGAATTCTAGCCCATTATTTCATCCTTTACATACAAAGAATGAGCTACCTTTGTCCATGTGTCTGCCCAACATGCCACAAATCGCTGCATAGCTGACCTGTGGCACCATATCTCCCAGAAAAACTTCTCTGGCTAGAAGCCATCCTCCCTGTTCCTGTGGTTACTGATGCACGTATCCTTTTGACCATTTACAACATCTAGATTGAAATCATAGACTCACATGCCTTTTACTCACTGGGCTGTGAAGTCAGAATTGGTGACATTTTCTTAAATGTTTCTGAAAGCTGGTAACCCAGGTGGTTCTTTCTACATAAGGTGTTCAATGGTGTACTGCTCCAAAGGGACAGCAACCAGTCAGTCAGCAAGACATTCACCTTCAGATGCAAGGAACACCTGTCTGAAGGCCAGCCCACTTCCTGATACATGACAGATGTCTAAGACAGGTAAGACAAGCAGAAGCATGTCCTTCTCAATTAATTTTCTAGTAATTATTGGCAACAAGCAGCAAACCATGACAAGATCTTTGAATGCTGGGGACGAAGGTGATGGAAAAACAGTCAAGTCTTGCAAGTATATCCCACCAATACCAATTTTCAATCTTCTTTGATCCCCATTTGGCAAAATACCCTATTAGTACTGCAACTGCTACTTTTAACTTTTGATCATGTTAGGCCCTACACACCTGCCTGCCTGCTCCCAAACCACGCTGACATCTATCCAGATTGCTCATGAATTAACCTTAGTACAACTTATAGATCACACTAATCTGGAGGTTCAAATCAGGAATATTTGGTACTTCTAAATTAGGGAAAGAACACATTCTGAGAGGCAAGGGCAGAAAAGACATATGTAGACTTGGTCTGTGAACTCAAGTCTGTTAATTACAAACTAAGTTTTACATTCTGGTTTGTATTTGAATTGCGTTTGTCAGTGCTACAAAGTCATCCCTTCACCTCATATGACTTGAACTTCCGTGTCAGTTTTCTAACTAACAAAGGCAAATCCTAAAATAGAAAGCCAACAGTGTAGAGAGAAGTGTGTTCTGGTCTCTTTAACTTTGTATTTACCATTTCATTGCTTTCTGAAATCTCCTTTTCATGTATGTAGGTAGAGCAATATCATGTGCACGAAACATGCCTGCATGCTAAAGTCCTGACAAGAACTGGACAGACCATTACCTTCTTTTATTCTGTTGACAGTCTTCATTCTGAAAGTCTTTATACAAAAGTTAAGAGTATCAGGCAGAGTTGCATTGAGAAGACTCCGCCCTCTTCTATAAACAGGCCAATGAGGAATTCAGGTCAAATTGTCTAACTGGGAAAAATATTAGAATTTACAACCTTAAACAGCATATCTGCTCCAAAACTGCTTTTCTCCATTCATCAGTTCTTCTAGAATATTCCTGTACACTGTATTATAAACCAATAGCATAGCATAGCTGACTTCTGCATGTGTGTCATACAGAGTCCACTAGCCTGGTACCAGTTCTTCATCACTGGCCTTTGTAACTCAGCCACATCTCAGCAGCTATGTCAAGTCCACAGCTCTTACTACCAGGCACACTTTCATACAGCCACATAAAGCAAATCTCTTCCCTTTGACCTTTCCATTTGCAGCTCAAGGTCAATCCTTTCAGCATGTTGGTTCAAAGTCTTCAAAATTTTAGTTCCTATTTCCTACAGGGATGTGATTCAGGGAACATGAACAGTGAACAAAGAACTCTGGCAGGGGCACTGGCTTACTTTCCCTTACAAAATGTTAAAGGGTCTTTTCCTGTGATGGAAGACTCTTAACTCACAGGTACAAAGGGAAAAAACGTATTATGTACAGGATAAAAGCAACATCCAGAGAGGCAGACACATTGGTTTCTAGTCCTTCTGATCTACTTCCAACAGTGTCGCTTTGCAATCAAAATCTATTTTCTGGTCAAGGAAAGAAAGTTCTATATACCAGCATATTTACATGTTAGTAAGACTATACTCAAAGATATTGATTGGTTGAAAATAACTGGAACTACCTTCCACAGAGTCCCCTGCATGACCGCACCTGCCTCTGCCCCTTCCCTCTCAACAGCCTCCCCTTGTGTTCCTCCTCAGATGCATCTTATATTTCAGTCTTGTCCAGTAGCACCTGAGAGGACATCCAAGTTCATATATTAGTAGATCCACTAATATAGGAACCACTAATACATGAACAACCCACTGAGCCTTCAGCTTTTCTCTTTTACTTTTTCCATCCCTCTTTTCCTGGATTTATTTCAGGGTCTTATCAGTTCTTATCTGGACTATAGTAATAGTTATAGTAAATAGTGATAGTAAATAGTAAATAGTGATAGTAATAGCAATACTCACACCCGAATCCACCATTGATCTCCTGCCTTTTTAACTTTAAGCTCTCTGTTTTAACAAGAAATTTCATTAAAGGTTACTAAGACGCAAGCTTCACCCTGTTTGACCATGTCTCAAGCAATGCTCCATGGAGGACAGATTCAAAGCCCGACCTAGCATCTATCAGCAAACCACAGCTTCAATCTTGCTAGCAGTGTCTTCCTTCTCTTTCCTCCTCTTCTTATTAGTCACATCAAAATACTAACAATTGCTAGAAATTTCATGGTATGTCTGATTATTTTTCTTTTTTTCCCCTTAATCTCTGAGGCTTGTACGTGCCCTTCTTTCTACCTGGAATTTTGTCTCACCACTTCAGGCTAATCTCAAATGTTACTGCTCCATTCCAGGTCCCTGTCCCAGCTCTTCAGTAGCTAAACACTCTCTTTCTCGTAGTATTTCTATAAGCCTATTTCACAAAACTGTAAATGCTTTTTGACTTTTATATCCTGCTACACCATCCATCCATCCATCCATCCATCCGTCCATCTGTCCATCCATCCATCCATCCATCCATTTGAGATAACGTCTCACTAAGTAGTCCTTGGCTGGCCTGGAACTCACTTAAGAAACCAAACTAGTTTCCATCTCACAGAGATGCACTTGCCCCTGCTTCCTGGGTGTGGAAATTAAAGGCATGCAGCAATATGCTCGGCATACACAACTGCTTTAAAGGGCAAGGCTATATTGGCTATCAGATTCTCAGGGCATAAAGCGAAGGCCCAATGAACAGTGTTTCCTTTAGGATATTACTATGCTAAATAAAGGAAAAAATAACTATGGCACTAAAACCACTACTGTTAGAAGAAAATGTGTTCTAGAATTCCTCTCACAAAACGAAATGTAAACAAATTATTTGAAGATTATTTTTTTAAAAAAAAATAGTGAAGCTGTGAGAGTCACCGAATAAATCAATGTCACTGTTTGCCATAATTAACAGTGCTATGCTTGATCTTTCTTACACATTTTTATAAAATAATGTCATTGAGAACAGGAGCCTAACTATCTCATGCATCCTGTGAGTAAAGATACTCTGATATTTATGACACCTAGGCCTAGACAGAAAATGATTTTCGATTGTATTTCTCCTTTCATGACAGCTTTTCTTCTCAAATAGAAGTGACATTTTTATTGTACAACCTTTTAACTAGATTGTAAGGCTTACAGGTGAGGAGGAATCCAAACAGATTTGTGCGCACCAGGTAGTCAATAAATATGCACTCTAGAAACACTGAGAGGTTTTGAAAATTGTAACTTTTGTTCATGAGAACAAGTGTGGACAGCCTTGAGTGTCAGACCTCACTGTTCCCATTATTTGAGACAGGGTCTGTTTTGCTGTTCACTGATGTCTAGGTGAGGCTCTCTGGTCCATGAGGTTTCTGAGATTCCATTGTATCTACCTCCAGTCTCACACAGGAGCGATGACTGCAAACACAAACTCCCTCAAAGGCCAGCATTTCAAGAGTCCTAGTGTTTGAACACAGGTTCACATACTTTTGCGTCAAGTCCTACACTCTTTGAGACATTGTTCTAGCTCTGGAAATGATAATTTTTGGAGTTAATGTTTTTAGTCTGAGCTAAAAAGCTTGGCTTTGTGGATGGGATGGATCCCTAGGTGGTGCGGTCTCTGGGTGGCCTTTCCTTCAGTCTCTGTTCCAATTTTTGTCCCTGTCTTTCCTTTGGACAGGAACATTTCTGGGTTAACAATTTTGAAGTGGGTGAGTGACCCCCATCCCTCAACTGGGGGGCCATGCCTATCTACTGGAGGTGGTCTCTACAGGTTCTATCTCTCCTTTGTTGGGTATTTCAGTCATGGGCCCTAGGGATCTATCTCATCTGCAGACACCAAACCCCAACATTACAGCTGATATCAAGAAGCACTTGCTTGCAGGAGCCTGGTATGGCTGTTCCCTGAGAGGTTCTTCCAGCACCTGACCAATACAGATGCAGATTTCACAGCCTGGGGACCCCAATGGATAAGTTAGGGGAAGGACTGAAGGCGCTGAAGGGAATTGCAAAGTTATAGGAAGAACAATATCAACTAACCAGACCACTCAGAGCTCCTAGGGACTAAACCACCAACCAAAGAGTATATATGGATGGATCCATGATTCCAGATACATATCAGAGGACTGCCTTTATCCTACATCAGTGGGAGGGGAGGCCCTGGTCCTGTGGAGGCTAGATGCCCCAGCATGGGAGGATGCTAGAGTAGTGAGACAGGTGTGAGTGAGTGGGTGGAAGAGCATCCTCATAGAAGCAAAGGGGAGGTGGTAGAAGGGAAATAGGATGTGGGGTTTGTGGAAGAGTAACCAGAAAGAAGGATATTATTTGAAATGTAAATGAATAAAATGATTAATAAAAAGGTTTGGCTTTGCAATTCTAATTTTGTATTAAATTTTATAGATACATGATAAGGATACATCTGGAAAAAAATAACTTAGGCCAAAATTAAAGGGCTGGCGAGTCAGGAAACCAGTGGTAGAACATACCTATCTAAAAAAAAAAAAAAAAAATTTCATGAACTCAAAGTTGGAATGCGCCCCACTTATGAAACAGGTGTTGTAAATTGCCCTACTTGGTTCTGGAGAGCAGGCGCTGTCTACAGAGAGTCATAACTGCGGTACCGTACCAGAGATTGGAATTAAACTCCTTGAGCAAAGTTAGCATGGGAACTGAGTTCTAAGATCACAGTCTCATTAGCAGAATCTCCTACTGACAGATGAAACCATCTTCACTGAACACAGTTTGCATAGCTTCAGAGAGCGACCATGATGCAAAATGAAGAAATCCTGGAGATAAACGGACTTCAATGGAAGGTCAGAATTTAAAGAGAGTTTAAGAGATAGCGAGAAACATTAACGGAAGTTAAAAATAATTGGCTCTTCATGTGGAGTCCACTTAGTATTTGAAACTGTGCCTAGGGAATCCGCACTTTTAGTTTACAGGGAGAAGAACTTCTGAAGAGGAACCATGGGAGTCTGTGACTTAGGAATAAAATAAGTGCTAGAGCAATTGTGAAATGTATGGATCAAGGTGCTTCTTGTCTGTATGCCCCTCAGGGTGGGCATTCTAGGCAGAAGACCACGAAGGTGATCTTCTGACTGCTTCCTTAATCTTATGATCCGGTATCACTAAGCATTCCAGAAGGACAGGGGCCAAAAAGGAATGATTGGTTTGGCTCCATGTGGCCTCGAATTTCCCTGAGGTCACTAGTGTCTTTGGTACATTTTGATCCTTCCCATGGGGAGAGGGAGGTAACAGAAGTTCAGGGAAGAGGTAAAAGATAACTTCAACTTAAATTTGGAAAGACATTTGGCCAAAAAATAAAAAAAATGTAGGGCTGGAAAAGTACTTGCACTTTAGTGTTGAAGTCCTGACTTCAACCCTCAGAGGATGTGCTTAAGACAAGCTGGGTATGCCGATGTGATGTGTGATCTCAGTGCTAGACAGGCAGAGAGAAGTTGAGCCCTGGCCACCCCATTCTTCTTGGCAAGTTGCAGGGCAATAAGAGAATTTGATCAGTTGGATCCCCCTGCCCCCCAAAAGAGTTGATAGGATGGTGAGATGGCTCAGTGAGGAAAAGTCCCTGACCTCAAGACTGTAAACCTTAGTTTGACCCCTGGGACCCACATAGTAGAAGTAGAGAACCCACTCCTGAAAGTTGTCCTCTTACTTCTCTAGAAGCATTGTGAAAATGAGCATGTCCTCCGCTTCCCTCAATTATTAAGCAACAATATAAAAAAGAAACTATGGACAGTCCCTGAGGAATGACACCCAAGGTTGTCCTCTATATGCACTTGCACACACAAGTATGAGCCCCCCCCATACATGTGGGGACACACACATACTCCCACATGAACTTGACATGCATGTGCAAACACACACAGTGCAGATTCAAATGGCTTTTGAAAGAGTCGCTTCTATCTTTATAAGAGTCTGAGCACATGTTAGGGTTAGGTAAGTTGCCAGAGGAGCAGAAGTTTAAGAAAACAGGAAGCAAGCCTCCTTTTCGGAAATGTATGGAATACTTCCCCACATTCCCAGGAGCTAATCATCCTATCTGTTCTAACAAACAGAAATATTCACATTTGTGAGGAAAGTCTCTCTCTCTCTCTCTCTCTCTCTCCCTCTCTCTCTCTCTCTCTCTCTCTAACAGCCTGGTTCAAAGACTCTTCAGTGGGTTGCATCTATACTATGTATTAGAATCCCCAGGAACCTTTAAAAAAATTAGCTGAATCTGGGCGTCCCCTGAGACTCTGATTTAATTAGGCTGGGCTGGCAACAGACTTGTAAAAGCTGCCAAGTTATTAAGTACAGCAAGAATTGAGAACTAACTACTATGGTAGATAGGAAAGAAGATATGAAGGGGGCGGGCTCAGCAAGTCACCTCTTTGATTTGTTAACCTTTAGAACTAATAGCGTTCCATAAAGTGTGGCTCGTCACAGGTGGATCTTGAGTATCGTTTGATTAGTAACACAAGGTAAGACTTCCGTGCATGTATTTTAACACACACACACACACACACACAACAGACTTCTCTGTGTATATTTTACATACATATTTGAATACTATTAGAAACTAACATATCAAATTGGAGATTAAATGTATATTACTGCTGAGAATAAGGCTAACCTACTAAAGTTTAGGCTGTGTATCTATGTATGGGGAGCTTCTGTAAATTTCAGGATAAGTAGGACGTAAGTAAAGTCGTGGGAAGAACTCAAGAAAGAGGAGGCAAGCATGTGGGACTTGAGAACATGGTAGGAAAGGAGCCCAGAATCTGGGAACTCTTTCTCTGCAATGCTTCCTGTTTTAAAGGCTGTGTCCCCTCCACAGCCAGGAGTCTGGTCCAATGCCATCTCCTCCTTGTTCCTCTCAAATGGATGCCTGCCACCACCTCAGTCATCCCTACGATGCTGAATTGGGCTTAAACCAGAACCCAAGCCAGGGTCTTCTAGTGTCACACTCACTATCTGATCTCAGCTGCCACTGCCTGTGACTCATTCACTTGGGTCTCTTCTTTCAGATTCAAATCTGAGCTAAACCCAAGGTGGCTTGGCTACCTAAGCATAATGGAGCAGAAAACCAATGCTCACAAGGTTTTCAGCTCCGCAGCACAAAGGGGAACCCCGTGTGACCTAGATCCAGGTTATGCAAACTCGCAGGAGTGGATGAGGGTTGACATGAAAACCCTTAACAGAGCAAACAAAACCAGCCTGCAGGAATGACACGGCTTTGCTGACATTTCTTTCTATTTGACATTCTCCAGGCATGATGCAAGCCCAGTTGCCCAATTTCTATTTGCACATTTCCCCCTTGTCCACAAGGAGCTTCAAAAGCTCCCAACTCCACAACGTTCCTCTCCTTAAATTCAAGTGTCTAGTGCAACAAGGTAGCAGGGTGGGCCTGTGGCATCAACTTGACTTTGGGCGGAGCAACGTGTTCTGAGGTGGTTTGGAATTCTCAGGTAAACATAGAAAAAGGACGAGGCGCAAAGGCAAGAGTTGTGGCTGACGGCCCCACTTCCACTTTGCCCCTCCGTTTTCACACCCACATGATTACACACTGCCTGCTGCACCTACAACCTCACCTTTCTCCCTGCCCTGTTTGTCCCCAATCCAAAGGGCACTGACGATGGCCAGGGTGAGTCTGGTGCAAACCATACACAGGCTTCAGCCTCCTCTTCCTTTCCCTGGCGCCACCCGCCCAGGCTTTCCACATCCTAACAGCTTCCTGGCTACCCAGTCATCAGTACACCTTTGCACCACCCAACAAAATGGCAGGTTGGCGACAGGAGAGGCCGAGGGCGCTGGTTCCTCCTCTAGCCAAGCGCAGCTCCTTTCCAAAGCCCTGAGTCCCCAAGATCCCTCCAAAAGCAAACAGGAAAGGGCTCCTGCCCAAGTCCCTAATCATGGGCCCCTCGCCTGCTGGGTCTCTAGGGCACATTTCCATTCCGGGCCGGTGAGCAGGTGTCCGCGTAACAGGTGCCAGGCAAAAGGCCCCGGTACAGCGTGGAGAGGACCCCAAGACCGACTCCAGGAAAAGGCCACTTCTAGAGGAAGAAAAAGCTGAGGGAGGGTGCAGAGGGACCAGTCGGCTGGGCAGGGCTGGGGGCAAGGGCTGGGGGCAAGGATGATGCCTGTCCTTGCTCCCGGGGGCTCGATCGTCATCTACGCTGCCCCACTTACAATCTCCAGGCAGACGAAAGCTCCCGAGTAGGTCCTCAGGATGTCCGGGCCAGCAGGCAGGGTGACCCGGGGCGCCGGGAAGGATACGGCAGGTTCGGGGGCGGCGGGACTGCCGCTCCGCCAGCCGACATTCTGCCGCTGCTACGTCTCCGCGCACCGCCGCCACCGCCTCCCGCGTCCCGCCTCCGCCTCCGGGCTTGGCCGCAGCCGCCGCCGCCGCCGCCGATCCGGTCCGCGGGTTCAGGCGTGCTGCGCGCGGAAAGGGTGTGGCTACGGGCCCACTGCCGACAGAGCCCCGCCCCGTCACGTGGGCACAGGTGAGCGTACCTCCGCCCTGGCGCCTGTCAGGGTCACCAGCTCAGGTGTGGTGCCCCCCTGCCTCAGCTCCAGCTCCGCTGCCCTCCTGGATCTTGATATCACTTGCTGCTCCTGTCCTAACTGTCCGCCGGTTCCCACCTGCCTATCCCACTCAAGTCTCACTGCTGGTCATCACCCACTTTCCCCAGTTAGGTAGGAAGACAGAGGTTGTGACTCAGAAGGAAAAACGCCCAAGTTGCCAGGCACACCTGGAAAATGGGGTGCTTGTTTCAAAAGAGATTCTGGTGGAATTTTAAACACCAGGGTCATGTGGCACATTGGAGTCTATGGCAGTGGGATCCTGGAGGGGCTACCTTCAGTCATTTCTGTTCTCTTCTCAGAAATCCGTACGAGGATGTCCACCAAATGATGGACAGAAGAGTTAGGTGTACAGGAAGCGATGTAGCGTATAGGATGGCAGCTATTCTTTTTCCAGTTTTGAGATCTATGATCATACACACAATGTTAACCCTCATTCTGTTTCCATACAGACCCTTTTTATTTCCTTTTCAGAAATGTACTCTTTGCAAGCTACTTTTAAACACTTAACATTATTAAAAGCAAAACGGGATGCTACTGTATGTGAGTCCCAAGCCTCAGTTTACCTCCCTGCATTTCCATTTTATTGGTTGCCTTGTCAATGTTCTGTAAGTGGAATAAGCTAGTGGACATTTCTCAAAGATCATCTAAAGATAAGTTACGCAAATCAGCACACAGGTAGATCAAGTTGACAAAACTTGACCTGAACATGGGGGCACATGCCTGGAATCCTAGTAGTTCACAGGCTATGGATTCCCCAGGGTTTGAAGTCAGCTAGATGAAGCCAGTAATAGGACAGCTTGGGATACCTAGAAAGAAGCTCCAAACAACAAGAACAACAACCAAATATATGCATACAAGATGTGTGTCTATTAACACATATGCATGAGTGACACATGGACACATACACACGTATCTATGCCAATATCAGACATTCTCCACATTGAGTCTTGTTCTAACCTACCACAATTAGCTCTTGGAACAGTGAGTTGCTCCTTGCATGGATTGTCAGCGGGTTTCACCCTATGTTTTTATTATGTTAATAAGCGAAACTCATAGGTGTGGTGGTGGCACCAGACGAAAAGCCACAAAGGAGGGTGTGGATGAAACCTTGTATGGGCCTCCTGACACCACCACCTGTTAGTCACCAGTTTGTGGCAGTTCGTGTGAGCTGGCTATCCAATAGGCAACCTCAACTTTTCTGTATTGATTTGTTCGATCGGTGAACTTTTCTGTGCCCAGATACTGATTGGCAAGAGATCTTTATGTTTTATTTTCTGTCTAGGCAGCACTTAAAGGATCTTCAACGGTGTGGCCACTTCAGAGGATTTGTTATGGAAATGTCCAGTAACAACATCAAGATATCCAAAGTGTTGTGGTGAACTTGAAGTGACCTTGCACTTTGTGGATCCATTAATGACTTAAAGCTTCACATGTGTTTATTTTAAAGGTGTCACCAAAGAGAATGCTTGTGACTCCACCCTTTCCAGCACCTACTTTGCCATAACTGCTTTTCCCTGCCCAGACCTACTTTGGTTTCCAGTATGGTCAGGAAAATGAGAGACTGCTCTCTCTCTCTCTCTCTCTCTCTCTCTCTCTCTCTCTCTCTCTCTCTCTCTTCTATAATAGCAAATCTACTTGATAATGAATGCTTTTTCTGGAATGGATTATCTTCTCATGATCATGACACAGATAATCAGTATTTTTTTTCTTGATGATACCAGTTTCATCTCCATGATGGCAAGACCTCTAGCATCCTTTCCCTCCATGTTTATTTTTTTCTCTATAAAATCAATTCTGAGTTCTTAATAGTGTCACCTTCTCCTCCATTTCTCTGACTTCCAGCATGCCTTACTTTGCTGAGGTTTGGTCTTTTGCTGTGTATATAACGCTGGCCCAAAGGCCTGGTTGCCCCCAGGGACAAGAGAATCTCCACATACACAATGATGCCATGTGACCTTGTTCCTTAAATTAAAATTATTGGTTGATTAAACATGACAACAGTCTATAGCTGGGCAGAAGAGATATAGGTGGAATTTTGGTTCTCAGGCTTGGGGATCTGAGGAGAGACCACAGGAAGAGAGAAAGTGGAGAGTGGGAAAGACTCCATGGGACAGGTGAGTCATGAAAAACACATGGCCATGAGGGCTGGCCAATTGAATGTAAGTGTAGCCCAGATGGAACATGGAAGTTATAACTCAGAGTTATTCGATGGAGAAGTAGATTCTAATAGGTTAGAGGGGATATATGTGCCCGGCTCTACTACATTAAAGACTTGTTGTAAATATAAAAGGTTTCACAGCACCTTTCCTTTCAGATGTGTACCCATAACTTGATGGGCTTATTCTCCTTATGGGCATTATCTTGCTGAATTAAAGTTGTGTTCACTTGTCTCCTATCCCTTAGCTGGAGTTGTGTAACAGGATATTAATTTCAAAAGTTCACTAGTGGCACCAGGAAACGGTGAGTATCTGGTATCAAGGTGAGCTGTGTATCAGACTATTGGAAGTTTAAAGTGGGGTTGGTTGCAAGCTCATTAGACTGTCTTCTGTGAAGAGTATTTCAACCTCAGGAATGAGAAAGTTTGAAAAGGGGTTTTCTGGGGGGAGAGGTGGAAGAATCACACTTCCTCCCTTCTCATTCTTCACCACTCCCTGTCTAATTACAGGAAGTTGTTAACCTTTAGTCATATTGCATAATTCAAGTTCAAGTACAATCAGCTGCCCCAGTGAACTCTGCCTGCACATCTCGGCTTCGTAGCCATCACTTTCTCTCTTCCTCTTTCTGTTCATATGAAAATCTGAAGTCTGTCTCAGCTTATCATTTCACATTCTTTTCTGAATGAATCCTTCAATTTCCCTTTCTCTCTCTTTTTTTTTCCACTTTCCAATTTACACTTCCATTCAGTCTTTCCTCCTGTGTAAATATCTTCAATTTTCCCTTATTACCTAAGCCAGGAACTTCCAACCTCTACTCTAAACAGGAAAACTAACATCCTTAATAACAAAGAACAACTAAAAACTAAGAGGGGAATGTGTGAAATGGCTTTTTTTTTTTTTTTTTTTTTTAAATTAGCACATAGTGCAGGATTGTGATTGGACGGGAAATTAACGAGGTGGCCCTGTGGTTTTCTGAGGTTGAGGAATTTTCAGAGCTCAGCTGGGAGCCATCCTTGGTAGAGAGCTGTAGTCTCCTGGAGTGTAGGTGATAGAAGCTTGAAACTTAAGAAAATAAAGGGTCAGAGTCACGGGTTACTGAAAAGGAAAAGCTGTACACCAGCAAAAATGGAGGAGTCACCAAAAGGCTCCCTGAAATCTCCAGGGAGTACAGATGGATAAAGTACATATCAGCACAGAGGGAAGTATTGCCTACAAGCCAGGCAGAAATACCTCAAAGTAGCAGACATTTACACAGGGCCAAGAATAGTTCATGTTTCCGTTGTACACAGTAGGGAAAGTCCCAATAAATGGAGTAGAAGATAGACTCAGAGTTTTGCCTCAGTACTACAGTAATGTCCAAGTTGGACAAATATCTGCTCTAGTCCAACATCACAAACCTTTTATTAATCTCTCTGCTTTTTTTGAGATTCATATAGTCTTCTAGCTTATGGTTATACTATAGTTAATTTTAAACTCATGATATGGTCCTCCTGCCTCTGTTTCCCAAGCACTAGGTTTAGAAGTATGAGCCAACACATCTGGCACAAATCCTTTAAAACAAATCAATAAAAAGTGCCAGGTAGTGAGGGTACATGATTTTAATCCCAGCACTGAGTAGGCAGATCTCTGAGTTCAAGGCCAGCCTGGTCTACAGAGTTAATTCCTAGACAGCCAGGGCTATATAGAGAAACCCTGTTTCAAAACAAAAACAAATACCCCCCTAACACAAGCAAAAACTAACCAAATAAAAAGCCCCAAAAAACAAACAAACAAACAAGCAACAAACCCATGAAAACCAAAAGAAAGAAAGAAACAAAAAACCAACCAAACAATCAAAGACCAAAAAAGCATCAAAAGGCCTAATTTACTCAAATGTAGAACATAGCAATACTTGGGAATTTTATAGGAATGCAAAAGTACACAGAAAACAGCAAGATAAAGTTCACAGTGTTGGGTATTCAATTAAAAGTTGCCAGTCATATGAAAAAGGCAGGGATAATGAAATATAATAATAAACCATTATATAGAGACCAGAAATTGGCCCAGATGATGTTTTTCAGTGGAAAAAACAGTAAGATAGTTATTATAAATAGATGTCATATGTTTAAAAGGAAAGTGAAACACATTAAATAAGAACAGATGTAACCAAATTGAATTGTATAAGAAGACTATCACGTGACAGATTAAAACTACTCTGTAGAGGGCTAACAGTAGGCCAGCTACTGAGGAAGATAAAACTGTTCAACTTGAAGATGTGTAGGTAGAACCTAATATTATATACATAGTGGGAAAATGACCGTGTCCACAAAACGTGTAGTTTTAAAATATTTTAATATATTTGTAATCAGTAGTCTCAAAAGAAGATGGAAGAAGAGGAAGAATATTTAAAGAAATAATAGCTGAAATAGTGAATCAAGTAACAACAAAAAATTTAAATAAACCAGTACATGAATAATATCAAAAATGAACAAACTGAATACAAAGAAAAAGAAATAATATCCAGAGTAACTGAACAACAAAGACTCAGAGATAAGAAAAAGAATATTTAAGAATAATAGCTGAATGATACCATTTAAAAGAAGAAAAACTCAAGTTCCTAAAAATGTTAATCAACTTGCTTAAAAGCAAAGATGAAAAGCTTTGAAGTAACCAGAAAAGAAACCTTACAGTATCCAGAGATAAGAAACAAAAGACAGAGATAAGAACAAAAGATAGGTATCAATTTAAGCAAGAAGACAACTGAATGTCATCATTTAATTACCAAAAGGAAGAAATAAGTATAGTCCCTCTGTAAATCTATGCACTATAAACAAAAAAATGTTTTCAAAACTGAGGGTGAAATATAAAATTTTCTTTTCATGATTGAAAGAATACAAATGATTGAGAGCAGGAAATGCATTACAGTAAAGGGATGTGGAATTTTTTAGGTAGAAAATGTTAGGGACACTGAAAATCTAATTCTACACAGAGGAAATACTTAGAAAGGATGCACATGTGGGAAACACAGGATACCTTGAATTGTGCCTGTTTCTGGGGCATGTGTGCATACAGTATGTGTGTGTTGTGTTGTGTGTGTGTGTAGTGTTAAAAGTGCCAGTGGAGGCCAGAGTCTGATATAAGTGTCTTCTCAGTTATCTTTTTTGTATTAACGTAGAAATAATTTTAATATTTTCATTATTGTTTGATAATTTCATTCATGTCTAACTTTATCATATCACCTCCAACACCTGCTCTCTCCCCCTTCTCATACCCAGTCATCTTCTTCCCAACAACTCTTATTCCTCCTCCCTCATTTTTATTTACTTTTAGACTCATTATTTGTGACCACTGATTTGAATTTAATACCATTTGCTTGCATGATTATGGGTGGGAGATTACTTACTGGGCACAGGCACCTTACCAGTGCTACATCACTGAAGGTAGCAACCATTAACTGTCAACAGCTTTTCAGAAAGACATGGGGCCTCATGAACGTCTCTCCCATTTGGATGGACTATTGATAAGTCCAGTCTTGAGCCAGTTAACCACAGCTGGAGTAGTTTATGAAGACAAACGCTACAGCATTTCCAGAAGACATTGTCAAGCAGTACTTCTCCTCATTCTCCCAGGGCCAACTGATTTGTCTAGGCTGTCCTGCCAGTGAGCTCTAGGGATTCGCCTGTTTCCACTTCTCCAACACTGCTAATGGACACATGTCAATTTGTCCAGATGAGCTCACAATGAAGCTCAGTCTCACCTCAAACTCACAGAGGTCTGCCTTTCTTCGCCTTTGGTGCTGGATTAAAGACATATGCCACCAGGCAAGGCTTGTGTCCTGCTTTTCACGTTAATGGTGCAGATCCAAGCTCTCGTCTTTAACGCTAACATGAAAACATTTTTCAATCTGAGTTTGTAAAATATTTTAGCCATTTCCTTGAGATACATTAAATTTAAAAACTTATTTTACATTATAACTGGCTAAATAAAATGTGACAATTTCATATTTTAAGATGTATAATAGATGTAAGAATCACACCACACCTCTATAATATCACAGAGGTTTTGAGATGGAGATACCAACTGTATCCTAAAGTCCTTCTGGTTCACTTACACTCCTTGACTAGTGCATGAAGTTGGATTATGAAAATTTAGAGATGTCATTTGTGAACTTTGAAGAAATAACAAAAAAGAAAAAAAACTGTAGCTAATAAGTGAACAAAGGAGCCACACAGTATTCACAGAACATGCCAAATTATCCCAAAAAGAAGCCAGACAAAGACAAAGAGGAGACCAAAAATTAGACAAAATCATTGTCTACAATAATCTTACTTTAAATACAAATATAAAAATATATTTAAAAGCTAGGTGGTGATGCCTTTAATTTCGGCACCCAGAGGTAGAGGCTGGCAGATGTCTGAGTCTGAGAGTATAAAGTGGTATACCATAAGAATAATTTTTAAAAGTTCATGGATGCCTTTATTAGACTAAATATTTTTCAATACCATGAAAGTTATCAAGAATAAAGTGGGTCAGTAAATAATGCTAAAAGGGCCAATTTATCAAGTGGGCTTAGCATTTCCAAATTCTTATTTGCTTTATAAGAATTTATAAAATATATCGTTTAGAAATAATAATTACAAATGTAGAAAGACATAAAGAAATCCACAACGGGAATGAAGCCTTTCACGGCCACCCCTCTAAATAATTGGTAAATTAGAAAGATCAGCACTGGTACGAAAGACTAATCAGCTTGCCCAACAACATGTCTGCTTGTCTAGAAGTCTATTTTGGTGTCAATAATTGACACATATAATTGCTGTTGGGGAAACCTGAACTAGAAATGAGTAAAAGCCAGAAACTGAGGAGACCAGGAAAGAGTGTGTGACCTTAGACCACCGTCAGGCAGATGCTGAAGCTACTGAAAAGCTCATGTAGAATTCTAAGATATTCTATAGCCCTGTGTCTCCTGATCTGACTATTAGACTATGAATCAATGAACCCCAAAGAAATGGGAATTTTCCCAGGAACTGCATGCTGGGAGAAGGAAAGGCATCAGCCAGAGGTGGAACTTGTTGCCCAGGAAAGAATTTCACACAGTTCCTAGTACTTGGATGAACCTGAAGTTCAGACAAGGATGGTTCAATGGTTTTCGAAACTATGCCTTGACAGATTGCTTAGATTTGCCAATCCTTGACTTTTTATTTAAACCTTTAATGCCACTTAAGGACTCCAAAAAATGACTTGTGGGCATTCAGTGTATCTTCCCTCCTCTTTCTAATGTATCTGAGCTAGATCAATCGCCCCTTTCTCTGTTTTATTATCAATTTGACTCTTCTCGGCTTATTGGAGAAGAGTGGCTAACCTCAACTTAGGGCAGAGGTTAAGATCCTGAAGTTAACACTCTTTTACCTGGCAGTAACTGGAGAAGGTGAACTGCCACCCCTTCCAAACATTTGCACATAAAACCCATCCCTGTCTTCCAGGCACTGACCTAGAGTACCTCTGCAGAAGGCACACAGGAGGGGTCTGTAAAGGGACTGACCTGGAGGGACAATAGTGCCAGGTCCCTTATTCCCTAATTACACCTCAAGCTCAAACCTCTCACTCAGATTTCAGGTTTCTGTCTCTTGGAATGATCTTGCACCTGAAGCTCAGCATGTCCTACAATAAAATTTCCTCTGATTCTTTACCTTTCTTTTGGTTTCTTCTGCTGCTCTTTCTATCCCTATTTTCTCAGATACTCAGTTTTGAATTTTATTTGAAAATCCTTTGTTCTGTTGAACTTCCTATTTCTAGTCATTTGTTACCACTGTTTTCAAGTCATCGTGACCCTTCCTTTCTGACGTTTCATATATAAGCCATTCATTCATTTTGATTTTTGAAAGCAAAGCTGAGTTACTTCTCCTTTGAATGATATATACTAAAAGTTGTAAATACTGACATTTGTCATTTACTCTCCATTCTCTGGTAAAATTTAGATTCTTCTCTGACACTGGCTTTATCAAAACTAGAAGTGTCTAGGCTAATTTAAGCTACATTGAGCCATGAAGCCATTTCTCATTTTATAAATATAAAAACAGAGACCCATGTTCCTCATCTTCTTTTCAGCTAGACTACAGTTTTAGCAGGATTGATAAACTGGCTTATGACTTTAAATAAGAATGCACAGCTCAGATAAGTGCAGGTGGTGTCAGGAGCTCCAATTTCAAAGAGACATTGGTGGCAAAGAAACTGTGTGGTGGTGGAATCAAGAACCTAGTCATGACAAGAGAGCATGGTTCCGGTGATCAGTGTCTTCCAATTCCTGCCTAATACATCCTAAGCAAACAACAAATAGGAGGCATTCCTCCTTCACATCCCAAAGTCTGTATTAGTCTCTCTGTTTGCTCTCTTTCTTGAGTGATTCCCTCCTTTGGCCTTTGCATACACAAATTGGAGCTGTTCTTTAACTTCCTGCTTGACAACCACAATGCCTGAAGCCACATTTGAACTTTTCCATCTTACAACAGTTTCCACATTCTGTCTTATGTAGCAGCCATCGAGTAGTTCACACCCATATGAATATGTACATGCACATATTTAGTAGCATGCAAACTCAGGCACACATGTATTATGTTTTCTGTAATATATATGTTTATAGGCAGAATGGTATTGCAACATCTTTTCTAATGTACATCAGGATTATTTTTGCCCTTTGTGTAACAGTGTTTTGCATGTTATTTGTTCCTGTTGAGTATTTATTCGTTGATTGATTGATTGATTGGTAGTGTTTGGGTATTGAGCTTAAGGGCACATGTATGCTAGGAAGCATTCTACAATTGAGCATGTCAATGACTTCTTTTTCTGTCCCCCCCCCACTCTTCTTCTTCTTCTTTACTTTTTGTTTTGAGACATTATCTCATTAACTTTCAAAGGTGGCCTTGAACTCATCCTGTTGCCCACATTTGAATTTGAAATCCTCTTGACATACTCTCTTTAGTAGCTGAGATTAGAGGCCTGTACCTTCAGGCTTGGCTTAAGTTATCCTTTTACTTCACAGATTCATTTTGTATTGTGACCAATCTGTCCTAGGCATGGAGATGTAGTGGCATATATGACTGACCGAAACTTACCCTTTATCAGCTTTCTAGTTTTTCTGGGAGGGGCATATATCAGTGATACGTATATTATAAATGGCATTTGTTAGGATTCTAAATTGCAAGCAATAGAACTGGAGTGTAGGTGGTTTAAATAGAAGTACATTTTATTGAGAAGACTTGCAGAAATTCACAGACTTGGCAGGCAGGGTATAAAACCAAACTCAGAAAATAGAGCAGATATAGAGCCAAAGTCACAAAGTCACATAGAAAACTGAACCACAGGGACAGTCTAGTGCTAATGACATGTCCTTTTTTTTATTACTCAAAGTTTCTGTAGCCCAGGTTGGCCTAGAACTCAGTGTACAGACCAAGCTGGCCTCAAATGAAAGCCTATATTCCTGCCTCAGCCTCCTCAAAGCTGGAACTGTGAATGTGAACCACCACACTTAGCCATGGCGATACTTTATATTCCACTGATCACCGGAACCATGCTCTCTTGTCATGACTAGGTTCTTGATTCCACCACCACACAGTCCCTTTGCCACCAATGTCTCTTTGAAATTGGAGCTCCTGCCACCACCTGCACTTACTTGAGCTGTACATTCTTATTTAAAGTCAGAAGCCAGTTTATCAATCCTACTAAAACTGTGGTCCAGCTGAAAAGAAGATGAGGAACATGGGTCTCTGTTTTTATATTTACAAAATGAGAAATGGTTTCATGGCTCACTGTAGCTTAAACTTTGGAAAACTGGTCAGATAAACATTTGGTTTGGGTGCTGAGCTGGCAAGGCGATAACAGCTGATGTTCTTTATATGGAGAGCATGTAAATGTTTATCTCACTATCTTCATCGAAGGTGGGAAGCTGGGGAGACCTTTAATCAGTAACTGACTTTGAGTCAAAGATGAATATAAGCTAATTTGAAGGATAGAGTTGTAAGGTCTCTAAGACGTGTGCCCAGTATACACAGTAAACATCTGTTGTGTGATAAATATCTTTAATAATCACACATGCATCAAAGAAATTATTTCTGAAAAAATGTAATGTTAGTTTTGTACCTTGGCACTTACCACATTTTGTCCAACAGAAAATGATTTTTAGAGTATATAAAATAAAGAAATGGATTGATGTACATTTATATAAGAGAGAATGGGTGTTGCCAGGGCTTTTACTTATGAAAAATCATTTGAAATTGCTAAGTTTATACTAAGCACTCTGTCACACCAAAAGAGAGAAAGAAATGTTTCCCTAGGGTTTTGTACTATCAATGTTTTTTTTTTTTTAAGACTTAGGCAGAAGCAGATTCTACCTTGCTAGAAAATTATTCCATAATAGATAAGGCCGAGTAAGCTAATTCTCTTCTAATTATATTACATTTATAAGTATAGCTTGCAGGCAGATCTTGGTAGAGAGAAACAACTTCTGAGGATGTAAGATTGTGATTCTATTAGAACAGTTTTAGGTCCACAGAAGACCTGTGTGGATGGGAGGAAGATTTCCATTATACCTCAACCCCCAGCTTCCACACATCGTTATCACTCTCAGCCCATGGTTAGCATCTAAACTCACTGTCACAGTTGTACATCCTATGAATTTGGACAAATTGTACGATAATTAATGCTGCCCACAGAGGTATCATTCAGAGGAGTTTTGATGCCTTGAGAATGGTCTGTGTGTCACCTGGACATCTGTCCTTCCTCCAAGTGCTTAGCAACCATTCATCTCATTCTTGTGTAAAAATACGCCTTTTCTAGACTAATCACACAGTGCACAAACTTTTCAGACTGATCTCCTTCTACAAATAACATACATTTAAGTTTCTTGATATCCTTTCATAGTTCAATAACATTTATTTTTAGGACTGAATAATATTTTATTGTCTAGCTTAAAATTTATAAAAAAATACTTAAAATACTGTTTGCAGAGTAGGAAGAACATTTTACTGAAAAGTTGGGTAAAATGATAAATAGATGGCGTCTGTCATATTACATTTTTAAAAAATTCTTAGTTGTTATATCATTTTTCCAGCCCATTGTACTCTTTTTAAACCCTATCTTTCTTGAAGCACATAGTACGCGGGGAAGGGGTAGTCTCATGTTCCTACCTCACATGTGTAGGTCACGATCAGATTCTATGTACACAAAAACTGTTATTTTGGCAGTGGATTGAGATAGTATGAAAAAGGTATCAGAAGGTCCATCTGGTAGAAAAAGAAAGTTCTAGAATGGAGAAGGGTTAACCTGAGTGGATGAATTCTTCTACTCCATTATTCTTTTTGAGAACTCTGGCTATGCGTAATAGAGAAGGAACTATAAGCTTGGCAGAATGATCTGGTATAAACTGGCCGACAGTTAAATGATGCTAACTTTAATGATACTAATAAGCAAGTACATTTCTCCTCCTCTAGCTTCCCCACAGCCTTTATGTTCATTGTCTTTAACTATGTTACAAACTGGTTTACAGTGTGCATAATTGTTAGAGAGCAAACTTCTTTTTAATTAAACATATTCCATTACAGTAATTAGTGTGTTATGTTCTCATTAAATGGAATTATCTATCACTTTTTCCTAAACATTGCATTTGTTCAGCCTTAAACTGTCTCAGGGCTCCTCCCACGCTAAGTACTCATTAACCTGCTCTCTTTAAATGCATCCTCACTTGAACCTTAAGGAGCTGTCCTCCCCCTTTTGTTTTCCACAATGGATCCAATGTTATTCAGATAAAACTTCTACCTATCCCTTGTCTTCATGTGAGAGTTGAATTTGGTATTGTATAGGGTCTGGTTTTTCAACTGTTATCACTAGTAGATATCAAAATACCAGCTGCCTATGATTGAGATGCAAGTGTATTTTTAGTCTCAATTTTACACAGTTAATTTTGTATCTACTCGTAAAAGTTGTTGAAAAGTGAGTTTCAGTGAAATTGTGGTACTAAATTTTACGTGTTGAGTATTTATATCAAAATAAAACTCAGCTATACAGTTTATATATGATTTATTTTATTTATGAAATGTAAAGCTTATATTATATATGTACAGATACAAATATACATGAATATATATATATATATATATATATATATATATATATATAGAGAGAGAGAGAGAGAGAGAGAGAGACAGAGAGAGACAGAGAGAGAGACAGAGAGACAGAGAGACAGAGAGAGACAGACAGACAGACAGACAGAGACAGAGAGAGGCAGAGAGACAGAAAGTAGTTGTTTGGCAATAGATTGTAATAGTTAAGCCATGTATTTAGTTATAATTCCCAAGTTTCATCATGTGTGTGACTTCAGGCAAATACCATTACTATACAATGCCATATGTAGAGTTTCTTTACCATAGAATAAACAATAGTTGTAAAATTCTTAATTAGTGAATAGTCCTTCCTGTAAAATCCACAATTAAATGAGTATTAGCATTTGATCAGGAAAGCAGGAATCTCATGACTGTTATGGAGTAAAGAATACAACCAGGAGCAGGAAGGAGATAAGGGAGGGTAATAGGTATGAAAATAATCAACCTAAGTGGTTGAGATGTGGAGAATTAAGTAAAAATTAAAAGAAAAACAAACTACAACTGACAAGTAGTTTTACTTTAAAAATGTGTTCAGGCAGTCAAATGTATATAACCATGGTGGGAACAGGCAGAAGTAGAGCTATGAAAAGCATTATAAAAAGTTGTTATGCAACCCTGCCTAGGGAAGACAAGGTCCAGCTACTGTAGAAATGTATGGCAGGTGATGGGCAGCTATGGCCCTGCCTCTGCTAACTCTCAGTGGGATGCTTTGAGCTATGTGTGAGGTACTGGATAAACTATGGAAGAGTCTGAATTGGAGCCCATCTGGACTTCAGATAAAACACATTTTGGTGCACATATACTCCAAATATTACATTAATACTTTAAAGGTAATTTCTATGTAACTGAAGTTCAAATTTAGCTCAACATTCTTATATTTGTATTCACTGAATATAGCAGCACTATTCTGTGCTCAGTTTTAGTCAGCATGGCCAGTAGCTGGAACAAAGAATTAGAGACAGAGCAGGGAAAATCAGGAATAGGTAAGAATTCTTGCTAGATAACACATTCCTCACTAATATTTGCCTGGAGGGTGGTTTGCATGTTTACAAACTATTTCATCTTTTGGGAAACCGGACTTTGTCTTTTATAATTCCCTAGTTTTACTCTTTGCAGCTTCAATGAGTTAAAAGCCCATTTCTTCCTGCAAGCTAAGAATATAGAGGAACCTGTCCAGTCTTGGTATTCCTACATAAACCAGACTGATTCTGTAGATGAAATCTCAAGGCTCCATTACTCCCACAAAACTGCTATACTATGGTATTCTCTTCATTTTTAAAATAGTTATTTATTATTTAATGCGTGTGAGTATATGGTTACATGTACATGTGTGTACCACTTGTGTGCCTGTGTTTTGGAGATCAGAAGATGGAGGTTGGAGTCTCTACCAAGTGGGAACTGAGTATTTAGATACCAGAGACTATGGGGTGGCATCTCATTCAGATTGAGCAAATATAGAAAACATTCGAGTAAACCGTGGTTGTCTGTAGTCACAACAGCTGGCATGTCTGTAATTCCCACTTATTTTTCTCTGTATATTTGCATACTGATGCTAACTGTACCCCCAACAAACTCTCAGCTGGCTATGTCCTATATTAGCTTAACACAAGCTAGAGTCATCTGCAAGTCATCTCAACTGAGAAAATGTTTCCATAAGATTGTGCTTCAGGCAAGTCTGTAGAGCATGTTCTTAAGTAGTGATGAATGGGGTTGGGGTGGAGTCTATTGTTTATGGGACCACTCTGGGCTAATGGTTCTAGGTTCTATAAGAAAGCAGGCTGAACATGCCAGGGAGAACAAGCCAGTAAGCAGTACCCCTCCGTAATATCTGCATCAGCTCTTGCTTCCAGGTTCCTGCCCTGTTTGAGTTCCTGTCCTGACTTTTATGATGAACACTGCTATGGAAATACAAGCTAAATAAACCCTTTCCTTCCCAAGTTCTTTTGGTCATGGTGTTTCATCACAGTAATAGTAACCCTGACTAAGACAAGCTTTTTCATTCCCTGTTATGAGATATTACACGTATTTCTCATGTTATTCTAACACTTGAGAAAGTCAACTCATGGTTCTAGAGATGAGTCCACATTTTTCTGGCTCCATTGATGGTCAGCCTGTGATGCGGCAAAATCATCATGGAGAAAGATGTGACAGATGGACGCTGCTCCCCTTAGGCAGCTGGGAAGCAGTGAAAAGAATTTCCAAATCAAATACACTTCATTAAAAGGTGTAGCCCTAATGAGTCTCTCCACTTAAAAACCCACCAACATATTCATTTGTTGATTAGGTCACAGACCTTGTAATCAAAGCCCTTCTCAGGGGATCATTTAAAATAAGAAGCAAATCCACACCCCACAGGGTGACTTCACAAGAAGAAAAGAGCATGTCTTGATGTTCTTGAGACATGAGTTTTATGGCAGCAGCTCTACTTTTCCAGATCACATTTCTCTTTGCTGAAGAACGATATACCTCTTCCACTTGTCCATGACTATGATGTAGGCCAGCATTTTTCTTTGTTGTTATAAAAGGCCTTCTCCTTTCTTCTTTTTGAATTAGTTCTTTGAACCAATCTGTCTTCCTGATGTATGTTTGTTGGATTGTTTTCTGAGCACGTGTTCTTTCTCTTTTTAGAAATGCAGTTGTCCAAGTTTCTTCTCTAGCCTACCTTGCTTTCTTGCTTCCTCATGTCTCGTTTTTGATTGCGAGTCTTTTATTATCATCCTTGCTTTTGTTCTTACTCATTTCTAGGAATTGAATCCAAACTGCCACATATGTCAGACAAGCACTCCACCTTTAATCTTTTGAATGTTTAACTTTTCCTCTTTCGCATATTGGCTATCTCTAGTTCTTTTTAAAGGCAGATTCTTCAGGTAATATTTAAGTTATTTTTTTTCTACCTTTGATATGGGAGCTCATAAATTTCACGCTGTCTTCCAATATCCTATGTAGTGAAAAATAATTGACCTGCTGGTCCTTCTGCATCCCTCTCCTTAGTGCTGGGGTTATGAGGAGGTAGCATCATATCCCTTTTATTTAGTGCTTGGAACTGAACTCAGGACTTTGTGTAGACATTCTGTCGACAAAAGTATATCCCAAATGCAATGATTAAGTCATTAAAATAAGTTGCCAATGTTTTAAAATGATAAGCGGAGGCTGAAAGGATACTTCAGTGGCTAAGAGCACTTGCTTTCCCGGAGGACCTGGGTTCCATTCCCAGCACCCACATGTTGTTTCACAACAGCCCACAACTCAAATTCCACAGGTTCCACTCCCCTCTTCATCTCTCCGAGCATCAGGAGCATCACACATGCCTGTGGTATATAGACATACAGACAAAACTCCCATACACGGAAACTGAAATCATTTGAAAAGGTGAGAGTTTATTCACAATATTACAGTTCAGCTTCTCCCTTCAAGAAAAAATTTGAAAATCCTGAAACAATAGGCTGATAGTCTTCAGTCGAGAAATGCTGGACATGATGACTATCGTCTGCCCCCCTCTAGAGTAGTCTTATGCCCTTGTATTGATTCTGGGCCCTGAACAGTCCATTTCCTTGTTTATACCTATCTGCAGAAAGAAAATAAAAGTTCACAACCCAGCCACACTCTCAGGCTGTAAAAGTTGCTCCTATCTACTTACTAATTACATATTGCTGGTGATTTTCCACAACTTTAGGTACCTTACTGCTTTTTTTCTACAAAGTAGAGTTAAGAATGTCCATCTTCTGAGCTGCTGTGAGAGTTAAATATATTTATTAAATGGTTTAGACTCATGCCTGCATGTATTATTATTCAATAAACGTAGGCTCACTGTTCTTACAAAGCCATTTGGACTTTGCAACAATTTGGTTCGCAGCCATTGTTATACTGTCTGCAAACATGCCTTGAGAGTTCTCTGTTCCCCCTCCCTCCAAGACAGGATTTCTCTGTGTAGCCATGGTTGTCCTGGAACTCACTAGGTAGACTGACTGGGCTACCCTCAAACTCAGAGAGATCTGCATGCTCCTGCCTGCAGAATGCTGGGGTGAAAGGGGTAAGCCACCACAGCCCACTGAGAGTGCTCTGCTTTCAAGACTAGCCTTTTTGTTGTTGTTGTTTTGTGAGTACTGTCACTTTTTCATAGTGAGGAACTTATTGGGGTTGCTCTCTTATAACACAACACAACACACACACAAACATATATATATATGGAGAGAAAGAGGGGGGGCAGAAAAATCTCCTTTTGTGACGATGAGTATTTCTAAGTTTCTAGGCAGGCTGAGAGAGCTGTGACTGATGTGCCTTTCACTAGTGCCCACCAGCTAGATGCTCCTAGATTGTCAACTAAACTCGAACACAGAATATTTGTTTTTTAATTCTGCTTTTTCTATTATCTGAAAGGTAGTGCTATCAAGACTGAAACTAAACCAGGCACAGTGGCTCATGCCTTTGATTTCAGCACTCTAGATGCAGGAGAATATCTGTGAGTTTGAATCTACTCTGGTACACATAGAAAGTTCTAGAACAGCAAGAGCTACATAGAGAAACCCTGCTCAGAAAACAAAACAAAGAAACCCACCTTCCACACAGGAGCCTTAAAATTAATCCCCTTCCTTCTCTAGATTCCATTTATTTCCCTGTCTTTCACTGTGAGCTCTCTTTTATCCTCCTCCTTCTCCCTTTCCCTCCCTCCCAACAGGCAATGAAACTCTGTTCTTGGAACTAACGAGTTTGTAGCCCGAAACATGAGATTTGATTAGTCACATCTTATCATGGACCAGGAAACACATTATGACTAGTTAACAAGTTATCCATGTTAAAAAATACCAAACTTGAACTGTGCTGTGCAGTTGGGAGTGCTACATAGGAATTTTTCAAATTAAGTATCTGCTTCAGGGAAGACCTCCCCCTCCCATTGTAGTCTCCTGAACTTTAAAAGAATACCATGTATCATGAAATCTCTTTGTCTAGGCCTCTGTTCCCCCACCTCCCTCCCTCCCTGCTTGTCAGTTTTAATTATGTTCCTGCTTGAAGGGAAAAGCAAGGTAAATGGCCTTTCAAAACGCTCAGACTTGTAATTCTTTGCTTGTATTTTCTGACCTAAATTTATCCATAAGCTTGATTTTACTGTGTGTATTCAATTTGTAAGAGATGATCTGACTTAATTAGATCCTGCCACTTTAATAAAAACAGAAAGCTTTAATACTTCATCATGAGGCTCTTTTTGATTTGTTTTGGAATTTGTTTTAAATTGGTACAGGAGGAACAAACAGAGCATGCTCCAGTGGTCTATCTTATTGGAGGGTCTGAGAATGATTGACAAGCCTTTGAGTGGAGTGGGGTGCATACAGGAATTTGGAGATTGGCAAGTGTCAGGTTTCCTACCTGGTGGTATTTATCAGACAGAGTTTTTTTGAGGGTCAGGGGGGCAAAGTGGAACTAAAATATTGAATTCAGGTGAGCTATTTTGAGCTGGCTATGAGCCAAAGAGGAAGTGTACACAGGTGGGCACTCAGAAATCAGCAGGCTGCAGATACCCAAGGGCAAAGTAACATGAGGACTCACTCCAAAGTCTGACTGGGCAGGCAGCCATCAGCTCAGGGTGCCACAGGGAGGGAAAAGGCCGGGACAGCTGGGGAACCAGGAACTGGGCAAGCTGCATGAGCACTGGCCCAGGAAGCAAAAAGACCTCGATAACAGACACCAAACCCTTTTTATGATGTAGTCAGAAAGGCATGAGCAAAGACTCTCTCCTTAGGTCCCTCCAAAACCAGACACTGTGACCCAAAACAGCTTTCTGTGGCTCAGCCCAGGGCTTGGCATAGAGGAAGTGGAAATGCAGCACTCGGAGGCTCAATGTCTGTGCAGACATTGAGAGTTTTGCCTACCTAATTCTGTAAGGATCAAAATATATACAGTAACAGTAGCAGTCCATACCTAGTATGCCTTAGAGCAGGTGCTCTGTGCAGAATTATCCTGCCATCTCCTTTTCAACACTATCTTCTGGATTTACTTATAGCTGGTTCAAGGAGTCAGAAAATTATGAAAATGAAGGGCTGTGGTTTATGAAGGACTCAGACTGATAAAGGTGGCAAGCCTTTGCCTGGGTAGCTGGTATGTTTAACATCTATGTGCTTTTAGAAGCAGCTTCCCTTGGAGACTGTGTTCTATTCTGGCCTGAAATAACATACTGCTTTGAAAGAGTCTTCTAACTCCCCCTTGACTTTATTTCATTGTTGGTGGGTTCCTTATAGAAGAAGAGACAATCCAGTGGGAAGTGATTTTCACATATGAGTGAAGTGTAGACACAGGAGTGACGGCAAGCATAGAGAAAAGAGAGCCAGCCTGAAGCTATTTGCAAAGTAGTTATACTATTTCTACTTAGAAAATGTTATTTGGAGTTCCATGATAACACAGGTTGAGCGAATGTCAATGTGGAAGGCTCCCAGTCCTTTTGTTGTTACTCTCATCCATTCTACGTCTCTGTCTCGACAGACCCAGTGCCCTGAGGATGGAAATCAAACTCTTCAGCATGGCAGCTAATCTAAGTGAACTGTGTGACTTCACTGGTCACTTCTCTTAAAACTGAGAGGCAAGAAAGGAAATGGATCTTTCAATGTAAGTGGGGGTCTAGAAAGCACCCCAACAAGAGAAAAAGAAACAACTTTGCTCTGCCCAAAAAGCAGAACAGCAGAATGGTATAGCCAAACCGAATTAGCAACAATTCCAAGCCACAGAGTTGCCCTCATGTATATGGCTGGACTCGCATAACTAATTGCATGCACATTTGGTCACCCTAACCAGGAACAAACACCAACCAATCAGAAACAGTCTAATTTACATAGCAGGCATTGCATGCTGGGAAATTGCATAGCAGAGTGGTTCATCTTAACGAAAGCACCATCCTCTTAGACTACAGCCATATGCTGTCCATTCTTTTGTTATTGCCTTGTGCCTGCTCTCTTGACACTGGCTAAGTAAATTCCCTTCTTCCTTCAATGATCTAAAGGGTAAATTCTTTCACTGACCTGCATTAAAGCTGGCCTGAAACCAAATAAACAGGGATGATCTCCAGTGGCAATGCTATGCTTCCTCCGGATACTTTCTCATGTGGAGTATTTTCCTCTTTCTACTTTCTTTCCTACCTCCTACTCATACTCCTTTAAGCCCTAGTCTGTAAGTTGCCCCCTTTTGGGGCACTCTCCCTTGAGTCTGCTATAACTAATCCAAGGATAAAATGTCATCAGGTGTTCTGTAGAACCTGGAGCGAATATCTAGATATGCATTGAATAAAAGCCACATTGTCTAGTAATTACCTATACACTAACCTTCTTTCTCACAACACTGGATGTTTTAGAGATAAGAATGGTAAAACCCACCCTACCCACAAAACACTTATAGGCTATTACATGCAGTAATTATGTGTTCAATTATAAAACAATGAATTGACCTCAAGTGGAACAAAAGATTCTCCAAACAGTAAAATTATCCCAGAAGTATTTTGATAATTGTAAAGAAACGAGGAAGGTACTGGTTCTGAAAAAAAGTGATTTATGGATCTGAATGATGTCTGATAAAACTAAAAGGCTCTAAGGCTCGTGTACATATATGCATGTGTGTGGGTAGGCACTTCAACAGAAGTCTTTTGGAATCCTGAAAACATTTGATATAATTATTGGGAATGAGGGAGACTTTCTTGAGACAGAAGTGAGGTTAATGTACAGAAACCGCATTAATAATTATAAGTGATGGGGTCTCTGTCTGAGTCACAGAGCTAAGGCTGTCCCCACAGCCCTCTGCACCCAAATCCCACCTGGAGAGAGCTGTTAGAGTGCTGTCCCTCCTAAGCTCATAGGTGAGATCACCACTTATGCTCCAATAACTGGCCAAAGAGGGACCTGCTAGGAGCCCACAGGGCACAGGAAAGGCGAAACAGTTAGGGACAGGATCCTTCCAGTTTCAATTAGTGCCCTGGAGCTAACCCTGTGACACAGTTCTCCACACCCAAATCCTGCCCAGAGAGAACTGGTCTCCCAGGAGTGCTGACACACCTAAGATCACAGGCTCACAGGTCCACAGGAGGAACAAGCTCCAGTCAGAGACAGCAAGACCGATTGACAGCAGAGATAACCAGATTTCTAGAGGATTAAGCAATAAATACATAAATATTATGTATTTAATATGTAAATACATAAAATATCCAATAATTATATGTGATAAAGTCAGCAAGTGGTAGCTAATTGCAGTGTTAAAATATGTCCATGTAAATGTCCTGGTGAGATGCCCTGTTTCTCCAATTCCATGCTGTCCATCCATTAAATCTGCATTCTAGTGTTGCACTGTGCCAAGTGATGGTAGTGCTGAGAAGAAAGTCAGAGCTCTTTGGCACAAGTTCATTGCCATTTTTATATGCTGACTTTGAAATTACAGGTGAACATTTTTGTTGGATGGTTGAAAACCTGTTTCTGGTGCTACAGGAAAAGACTGCTCCTGACTGATTCTTAGAGGGCAGAAAGCATAGTCCTGATACATGTACCAAACAACCCACCATGTGTCTTGCCTTCCTGTTTCTCATCTGCAACTTTCATTTCTCTTTCAGAAGTACCTTCTGTGTATACCTCCCCCTCCTCCTCCCTGTCAGGTTCCTCTCTCCATCCCTCTTTCCATCATTTTCTACCTTCCTTCCTTTCTTCCTTCCACACACGGAAGCTCTGCATTCTGCTTCAACTGAACTTCACAGATATCATCAGAAAACCTTCTCTCTTTCGTCTTGTAGTTCACTGTCTCCATTCTTTTTCCATTAGGCTCTAAATCTGTTTCAGTCCCTCTTGGCTTCTAACTCAAAACCCCAACCAATGGCCTTGCCGTGAGGCCTCCTGTGAATTGAGTGATTCTTTCTTTTCCATTGCTAGAAACCTCTAGAAAGAGGACAATTTGTCTACGACCGTAAATTTCAGCTTTGTTCGTTTTCAACCATTTCAACCTTTGTCTTTTGCTCACTGTTAACTGAAATCACTCAGTAATTAATTAATTAATTAGTTAATTAATTAATTTATCCATTCATTTATCCATTTATTTCTAGTCTTATTTTGAGACACGTCTCACTATAGAGCTATGGCTGGCATGCAACTCTCTGCATTGGCCTTGAACTTGACTCTCTCCTCCTGTCTCTGACTCCCACTGACATTTTAATCTAGCTTCCACTGCTTTTCTTAATGTCTACAGTCACTAAATGAAAAAGTTCAGTTTTTTTCTTTGATGTTTTTCCACCTCTACTGTATTCATTTCTGTAACTCTATAACTTCCTTCCTTCCCTACCATGTGATTCTTCTTTGAGCTTTGCTTTTCCATGGTTTCATTAATGCCCTTTAGGTTTTATTTTATTTTATTGTTTTGTTAGTCACCTTTATAAGTGAAGCCAGCCATTTGCACAATTCTGACTGCCTTAACCCAAGGCATATATTTCAAGCCTGGTATCTTTCTGAACTCCTATATTTCAGACTACCATAGCTATCTATGTTGGATGCTCCATGTGTTATCAGGTGAAAGTTTCTTCTCTGTTCTTATGTTCCGAAGGAAAGCAGAAATTCTTTCAGCAAATCAAATCAAAGTGATCGCATATTCCAGAGGAAGTTAGGTACTGGTTAACTCAAATGTGAGGATACCGTTCAGGTTCTATGCTGTGGAATGTAAAGACATTTTAATGAATATTTATAAGGTAGGTGACATATTTTAGGGGTCACGAGACTCTTTTCCCCTCCAAATAACAGTTTGACCAAACCTGCTTTTCATATATCCCCCCATAATCCTCATGAAAATTCTGCACAAGGAGAAGAGATGTACTGGCTACTTTCATGTCGACTTGACACAACCCAGCGTCATCTGAGAGAAGGAAGCCTCAAATGACAAAATGCCTTCATAAAACCTGGTGGTAGGCAAGCCTGTGGTACATTTTCTTAATTAGTGACTGATGGGTGAGGATCCAGACCTTTGTGGGTGGTGCCACCTCTGCTTTCTATAAGCAAGCAGACTGAGAAAATCATGAGGAACATGCCATCAAGTAGCACTTCTCCATGGCTTTTGCATCAGCCTCCAGAATCCTGCCTTACTTCTGTTCCTGTCCAGTCTTCTTTCAATGATGAAGTATGATGTAGAAGCATAAGCTGAAAAAACCCTTTCCTCCCCAAGTTGCTTTGGTCATGGAGTTTCATCACATGGATACCCCTGACTAAGATGGAGAGGGGAGGATAAAATCATAATGTAAATGATATAATAACACTGGGGTCTCAAGGTTGCAAACCCTTTACTAGTGTGTGAGACTGAGAAAGTCCTGGAGTCTTGTTTTCTCACTCAGGAGAAAGAACCTAAGTGAAGCTACAAGACTATAAATGGATATTCTAGCATCCAGGAGACACAGCTGACAAAGTGCTGCTGCTGCTTTCTTGGCTCTTTTATATTGAATTTCTTGCCTACCTGGTCTTGTATGGGCACCTCACATTTGAAGTGTCTGAAACCAAATCCAAGTTTCATTATTTCACTTCTATGTTATATAGGTTGGTGGATGGCACTACCTTTCTTTCTGTAGAACAAGCACTGTTTTATAAAATTCCACCTCCATGAATACATGTGAGGAAGTATGGCTAGAAAAGAGGAACATATATAATTATTTTATTTACAGTCAAACTCACAATGAAAGAGAACCTGCCATCACTTCCCAGGAACTCTGGCAATTTTTGCCTTGGATCTCACGGACTGCTTCTCTTTACTGCCCTGCACTCTGTCATCATCCCCTTAATTCCATTTGTGGTCTTTGTTTTAGATAAAACTATTGCCAAGTTCGATTAGTAATTGGATTCCTCTCCTTCCAAGACACACTCTTCTCATTTGTTTCTAGTAGAGGAGGGCTTATTTGCTCTCCTTTTAGATTCAGAGAAAGATGTCTTTCTTTACTGTCCTTTACCTCCCATCTATCCCCTTACTGGTCTCCAAACTGAAACTCTGCTGACTTCAAAGCCTCTACACACACTTCTCACTTTTTGGCTACAGAGTTTTGCCCAGAAATACTCCAAGCTTATCTTCAGTGAATAATTTCCCTGCCACCCTCATAAGTCTTATTTCCCCAGGTTACTATGATTTGTTGGTCCCAGCATGGGCTTATTTATTCATTTTGTTTTTCCTTACAGGTGTGATACATCCTGTGTTTTAAACTGTTAAATTTATTGCCACTAAATCGGTTCTCAAGAAATCACATTCTCCTCTGTTGACAGAATAACTTCAAGATTAAAGTTAGAGAGGAAAATAACCCCACGAGAGTTAACTCTAGGGACATTGCAAAGATGGCAGTTTATGTACCTTCAGAAAGCTCGTTAGGGACTCCAGGGTGGGCGCCTCACAGTAGCTGGTCTTTGGCACTCACTCCCTCTGAGGCAGTCACTAGGGAGAAGCTTGTTGCCAGCTCAGGCGCTCTAGCTAGTGCTAATGTTTCTTTGGCATCTGTGCCAGGGCCTTCTCTTGAGGGCTATGGTCATCTTACAGAAAATGCTCTCCAGAAACATGAGAGTTAACAGTTAATGAACCAATATTTATTTCTTCTAGTTGATACTTCTCCTGTCTCACATCTTGAAATGTTTTTAAATTAAAAACATCTTTAATTATGTACAAAATAATTTCTTTCACCGTGGCACTGTCTTTTCTCTCTTTTTTCTATTTAGTATTTTCTTCATGTAAGTTGTGATGGTTTGAAAGAAAATGGCCCCACAGGCCCGTAGGGTGTGGCACCATTAGGAAGTGTGACTTATTGGAGTAGGTATTGCTTTGTGGAAGGAAGTATCACTAAGTGGTGGGCTTTGAGGTCTGAGGAGCTCCAGCCCTTTCTTCCTGCAGATCTGGATGAAGACCTCTCAGCTCCTTCTCCAGCACCATGTCTGCCTACATCCTGTCATGCTTTCCACCATGATGATAATGAGTAAACCTCTGCAATTGTAAGCCAGCCCCAATGAAATGTTTTCTGTTATGAGTTGCTGTAGTCATGATGTCTCTTCACAGCAAAAAACTTCAACAAGACACAGCATATCTTTATGAAAGTAGCTCTGGCTATCCCGGAACTCACTATGTAGACAGGCTATCCTCGGATTCACAAGAGACCTTCTGCCTCTGTGGCACCATGTGCAGTTCACTGTCACATTTTCATAACACATTGCATTCTGTTGACTATCCTCCCCACTGCGGTCTGTCACCAGACTGTTCTACATTTATTCTGTTTCTCCCACTATATCTCCTTTCCACTTGGATGTCATGATGTTTCACAGGGAATTCAGGCCTGGGAACCATAAGGTTACTCTTGAAAACGCATTCATATTGCTTTCTTTTCTCCATTTTATTTTTTCCAACTCTTCCTTTTCTAGTACTCAAGAGTACCAGCAACTAAACCTCTGCTTCAAGTCCCAGTTTCATTCCCTGATTGTGTGGACATTCAAATGAGGACACTTACCCGAGACAGTGTAATGTATCTCCATAACTGATAGCTGTGTAGTTAACATTGTACAGTAACTGGCTGTTGGATTAAAGACTTCCTAACGTCTGTATGCTTAGTCATCATAACAATGAAGATACCAAGAGATTTATAAGGTTGCATCTGAAAGAACAGGACATTATGGAACAAATGTCAATAAGAAGAAAAAAATTAGAAGTAGTCTTACTATTTTGATTCCAGCCACTCACTGAAGGAATTTCTTAAATCTTGCTTACTGACAGTGTTTGTGACAAAAGCAAAACAGACCAGCATGTTTGAAAGATTTTTTTTCCTTTTGCATGTGAATGTATTGTGATTTCTTTTTGCATGTGAACCTATTGCTCTCTGATACCCACCTTAATTTTTCTCTAAAGACCTTCTTCCCACCTAGTCCTCCAGGTGTGAAGCCATTAAAGAAAATGATGCTCCCTCCCCAGTAACCATTAACAGTCAGTAGATCTGCAGGAAGAGATAGAGCTTTGTGCCCACATCCTTTATCCATGGTGGAAAGTTGGAGGACCCAATATGGGGCTATCCATAGTAGCTGTGTGTTTATGGTTGCCATAGTGATATAATATCTGGGTGGCAGCATTTAATGAGACTCTTCTGTCTCCCTTTGCCCTTAAGTTCTTTCCACATTCTTCTGTGAGTACCCAGGTCTGGTTGGGAGAGGATTATAATGATGTCCCATATGAGGTTGAATACTCACCAGCCGTTCGTTTTCAGCACTTTGACAAAATACAAGTCTCTGCATTTTTTGTCATCCTCTGCAAGAAGGAGGTCCTGTGCCTGAGAGGACACTAGTCTATAAGTATAAAAATAAAAATGTGAAGGCATTTTGATAATGTTCATCTAGGGATGAAACAATACTATATTGTACTGGATAGTTTTATGTCCAAGTTGACATAAGCTAAAGTCATATGAGAGATGAGAACTTCAATTAAAAATGCCTTCCTAAGAAAGGCTGAAGACATGCCCATAAAGAAAAATTTCAATTGTTAATTGATAGGGGAGGGTCCAGCCCATTGTGGATGGTGTCATCCCAGGGCTGGTGGTCTTGGGTACTGTAAGACAGATGGCTGAGTAAGCCATGAGGAATAAGCCAGTAAGCAATATTCCTCCATAGCCTCTGCATCAACTCCAGCCTCAGATTCATGACTTGCTTGAGTTCCTGTCCTGACTTCTTTTACTGATTAATTGTGATGTGGAAGTATAAGCCAAATAAACCCTTTTCTTTCTTTCCAGTTTGCTTTTTGGTCATGGTGTTTCATCACAACAATAGAAACCCTAATATGTATTCTTCCCTTGGGCCCATCCTCTTCCCAGCCAGCCCTATGTAGCATTAGTTGTGTATTCCCTCGCATGGTGCAGGCCTTAAATTCAACCATGAAGCAGTTGTTATTCCCTAAATAGTTATGTCAATGTGGCACTAATAGGAAGATCTTGCCTGACACGTCAGTACTGTAATACACATAGTATATGGCATTAACTTGAGCTAATTGTTTTGTTACCCAGTAGATAATTGTAACATGTAATGAAACACACTAACCATCTATGTAAATGGAAATTCTGTTGTTGAGAGATATTACATTTAAATGCATTTAAAGGTTTATTTGATGCTGCAGATACTGCTGATTAAAATTATCCATGGCCTGATGTCAGTATTCCATTTTAGGCAAGCTTCAAGAACGGTATATATATGCTTGATCATGCTAGCCTTTTTGTCCTGGGAATACTTTTATTCCTGCCCATCATAGTAAAGCTTGTCTTTAACAACATCAACATGTTGGCAGCCAGAGTACATGCTTGAAACTGAACATGGATTCCCAGACAGAGTTATTAATTTAACAGGCTGGCAAGCCAAGGATGAGTAAGATTTTGCACAGAGCCTTACCAACCTAAGACAGGAGTGCATTGCTTTTGATAATACATATTCCACAAGGAGTAAGAAAGGCATTCTTGTCAGAACAACCTAAGACAGGCTCAGTTTATTTATGATATAAAAAGGGGGAGATGTGGAGAGCTTTTTGGGCTGCTTGGCAGGAATCTGTCATTGGCCAAGGACATGGAAATGGGCTTCAGGCAGGAATCAGACATTAGCTAAACAAAGAAGTAATTTCAGGCAGGAACCTAAATCTTAGGAGACTAGAACAAAGAAGTAGGCTTCAGGCATAAAAATGACTTTGGGCTAGGACAGGGAAGTAGGCTCAGTTATTTTGGTCATCCTGATAAGCCCTTAGAAACAGTGATCATGGGAGTGTTCACAGAACTTTGCTTATTGCCTTGCTTGTTCTTTGACTATTTATGTTTATTGTCTTGCTTGTTCCTTGACTATTTGCATCTGTTGTATTGCTAGTTCTTCAACCTAGCACTTAATACTTAATACTTGCATGTAATTAAAATGCTATAAAAGCACAGGGGGAAAAAAAAGAATTTGTCTCCTGCTGATACCTACCCAGACAAATAAGGATGATAAAATGTGGGAAGATGTCACAGACAAAACCAGAATTTCTCCTCTGACATCTTATCCTGTGAATTCAACAGCCATGTCTGGAATAGAAATAATGTCAGAGTTATGAACATAAGAAGAGAAATATGGATCTTATATCAGAAAATGCTTGGCTAGAATTATCCCACTTCCACTGTTAAGGTCCCTACAGGCAGATGCAATTTTAATTGTCATTTTACTGACCAGGAAATCAGAAGAGAGAGAGAGAGAGAGAGAGAGAGAGAGAGAGAGAGAGAGAGAGATTAAGTAGCTTGATTAAATTAGGCTTCTTCTAGCCTAGGTATCCAGATTCAAGCTTAGCAAAGTGATTGTGAATGTTAACCATGCTCCCATCATTACCTTGGAGAAACGACAGTCCTAATAGAAGCATAGTAGTACAGGTTGAATTAGAAGCTACTTGTGATGCCTGCCTTTGTTGAGCTCAAGGATTTCTGAGTCATGGCATGCTAGGCAGTTAATATATCAAAATCCATAAAGCTTTTGTGGAAAAACAGTTCTATTGATAACCTTTGCTATAAAAGCAGTAAAATACATTTTCTACAAAGACTGGAGCTAAAACTGTTTGCCAGAGCTCAGGGATTTTATGAGACCTGCACATTTGACCAGTTTGTGAATGTCATGGAAAACAACAAGCAAAGGGAACAGATTCAGTTAAAATAAAATAACAATATTGCTCTGTGGTGAAGAACACTCATTCTCTTCCTGAGAACTCAGATTATTTTTTCAGCACCCAAGTGGTTGTTGACAATCATTTAAAACTTCAGTTCCATCTGAAGCCTTCTTCTGATGTCCCCAGGCACTAGACACACATGTGGTGCACATACTTACATTAAGCCAAGTATACACATAAATAAATCTAAAAATATAACACCATTAAATAAATTAAAATGCAAATAATCTATTAGCACCCATAGCATATTAAATGTTGTTATATGTGGCTTTAAGAACTTTACATTATAGACAATTTTATGGAACTATCAATTAATGAGTCACATTTTGAGTGTAAATATGATAGGCAACTTTTGAATTATCAGGGTCTTGTAACTTGGATGTAGTAATAAAGTATTGAGGATAATTTATAAGGGAGACCGATGACTCAGTCATTTGAGACAATATGCATGATGCTCATCCATTTCTCATTGGGAACATTTGATTCTTAAAGTAATTATTCTTGTGCATTAAAAGTTCTTGCAGAGCTTTCAAATATCGAAACCAACTTTACATGGTGAAAGGAAGATATGAAACGTGAGATGCTATCTTACCTCACTACACAGAGTAATATCCTTTTTTATTATTGAAACACCAGCATGTTCAAGATCTCGCCGTAATGCCCTTTTGCAATTTCCTTACCTATCACTCCAGAAGTGAGACACACTGCAAAGAATACTCTAGATCTCCACTTTCAAAATGAACAGCACTATACAAGCTAAATGGAACTTTTGATTCGGTTTACCCAAAAGTGGTTGTTGTTGAAAAGCAGGATTGGCAGTCGCTGCAGATAACTAAGGATGATGATGATTTGTTGTTATTTACTGTATTCTTCTGGAGTGGATCAAATGCAGAAGGGGCTGCTTCTGAGCATTCTACCAGGGTGTAACTTGTGAACAGTTCCCTGCTGTCCATATTCACTGATTCATTCAAAATGAGTGAGTTTGGTAAATATGTATCATGTAGCTATTGTGTCAACAAGACTCCCAAATATTACTTCAGTGATTATTCAACATGTAATTACAGAGTGCTTTTCATGTAATAGGTACTGTATTGAGGGCAGGGAATGTGATGTAGCATTACAGCCATTGATTTATTTTCACTATAAAATTGATAGAAAGCAAAGGCAGCAGAGCCTGGGAACAACTCTATTTCCAGGCTGAGTATTTTCTCCTCCAAATCTTTTTGTCTTTTCTGAACTCTATTCCACATTCAGGAGGCTGATCTGTTCAGCATAAAGGACTCCTTTCCCCTTTTACTACCATACTGTGCTATTGGCTGAGCACTAAGAAAAGATAGAATGTAGGGGATAGAGTGAGGTCAACGTCTTCCCCAGAAGGTTGTTATGGACCAGCAGAGCCTCTAGGAAAATGCAGTTCTTTTTAGGTGGTCCTGCCCAAACTATTTCTAATCTTCAATATCTTTTTCCTTCTGCCTCTTCAAACTTGCTACAGCTTGAATCTTTTGTTTGTTTTCTGAGACAGAGACTTATTATGTGACTCTGCTTGTTTTAGAACACACTTATTTAGATCAAACTGGCCTTGAACTCAAAGAGATCCTCCTGCTTCTACCTCATGCGAGCTATGGTTAGAGGTGTGTGTCGCTACACCAGACTCAGTTTGAATATTCACTGTCCTTTAAAGCCTCAATTCTGACCCATTAGTTCCCACTTTCTGACACTATTTTGACACTATTTACCACTTTAGAGGTAAGATCTAGCATTCAGAAATAGGTCTCTAAGAGAAAAAAACTGCTTCCAGCCTGGCATAATTTGAACAAACTGTTGACTGCTTTGTGTCTTCCAACACAGACAGAGCCAGCCCACCTTGCCTTTGGTTCCATGATAAAATTTCTGAAACTGTGAGCCAATATAAAACCTCCCTTACTTAAGTTGCTCACAGCATTTTTCACAGCAATAGGGACAGAAAGAAAGGAGATGTTAGGATTGTTTTGCTGTTATTAACACTGGTAGACTTGGAAATAATGAAAATTCCATTCACAGACTAAAGTTTAAACCCCACAAAGACAGAGTTTGTTTGACATAATACTTTTCATAAGATAGGTATTTTAATAGTAAATGAATATCTCTGTGTGTGGTGATTTGAATGAGAATGACCCCCATAGGCTTATAAGTTTAAACACTTGATGGAACTGTTTGGGCCTGCTGCTGTGCTTCCTGCTTTTGCAGCCATGGACTCACACTCAGAAGCTTTAAGTCCCTAAGGGAACCATTTCTTCTATAAGCTGGCTTGGTCATGATGCTCTGTCACAGAAGTAGAAAAGTAGATAAGACAAGGAGATCTTGAACTGTTGAAAATATTGCATAGAATTGACACAGAGGGTAAAGAAACATTCATACTTAGAATAAATGAAGGATGAGTGATAGTAACATTACTAAGTGTTCAAAAAGTCAGGGAAAATTGCTTTATCACTTCATATCCTTGTGTCAACATTCAGAAGTTACATTTCCTGGAACATTTGAATCAACCACCTTAATCCTCATTTGATCATCTGCATAATAATACTGATAAGATAGACAAAACTATTTCATTTGCATTAAATAATTAATATCAAAGATTGTTGAAGAAGGTCTATACACTGGAGATAGATTACTTAGCACAAGTAATATTTTTATGAGTGTGTGTATATATGCTTTGGACTTCAACAAAAGGGATATTGCTTTGGGTGTCATTTTGTTTGACTAAATGATAGTTATAAATCAGAAATAGGTAACTCTGGTGAGTAGTGGGCAAGAAAGAAGGTTAAAGTATATCAGAACTCTTATCAAGGTAGATTTCAAAGAATCTAAGCCTATAAAAGTATCTTGATGTTATTTTTGAACATGGGTAGATTCCATTTTATCCAAAGGAAAAGTTAATAGGACAAAGGGGAATGTGGACCTGTTTAGAAATAGTTATTTTGGGCAAATCCAATCTTTGTTGTTAGGATATCAGCAGTTCAGGTTACATGAGTCAGTAGTGGTAGTTCAATCTACTCACAGACACCATTTACAAATCAGCAACAGCTGTTTGATCTAGAAGAAATTACCAGGCTCTGCCAATTAACCTGTGTTTATGGAAAGAGCAAGAAGCCACCAGCATATTATGAAAATTCTTTGGTGAGTTTTTCTCTATGAAGTCATGACAAGTGATGATCAGCATAGAAGGCAAGGTGAACCAATGACACAGCTTGTCAGCAAAGACCAGTATTAGCAAAGCCCAATGAAGACAAGCAATGAGCGGCAAGATAAACCAATGCCACAGTGTCATCTACTGTGTGTTGGGTTATACTTACATCATTTCCAAATATCACGTGTCCTCTTAAGCATCCACTCCAGCAAAACATCAAATGCCCTTTTCTTAGGCAGCTTCCAGAAAAATACCCCTGTCTGTTCTAAGCAAAGCATCCTCCCATGTATCTACTTCAGCAAAACATCCTATCATAAGACAGTCTCCAGAAAATTACCACAAGACATAACTGAGTCTCCAAAGAAACCAGAAACTTCCATTTCTTATTTTCTTATGCAGAGTCATTTCATTTCCTCACTCCTATTCAGAGAATTCTTTTTGTAATTAAATTTATAATTTAGATCTGGATACAATTCTGGACACTGGTATTATGGACATGTAAAGAAAAATGATTTCATCTTATTTTCTAAATCATCTTCTTTTACAACGTATCATAAATTAAGCACAAGCTTAAATTAGCACTGTAGTGTCCAAATCAGGTTAATTCTTTTGAATATCAGTACTTGGTTTAGTGAATGCATCCTAGATTTATGAATCCGGTACTAGAAAATTATATAAGGGAAGAAAAGGAAAAGAAAAGACAAGTTTTCCCAGTGTGGAGTTTTAGCATGGAACATGAGAAAAATAGCGTGGGCTCCAGACCCTGCAGATGAAATGAAAGTCTTCATTTATAATGTGAAAACAGGTGTATGTTGTTAGCTACTTTACAAAACTGTTGTTAAGAGCTGACTTGTCACACCGAGCGATCACCATAATTGCCACTTACTTAACAATTATCTTGAGAATTGATTTAATGTTTTGAACTGAGGAATATATCAAAGTTGGTCCACTATACTTATATTGAAAGTAAGACATGAGCTTCTATGCTAGAAGCTAAGTGCAAGGTTATGACAATGGATGGGTATTAAATATAAGAAGATATAAAAAAGGATTCCAACAATTGTTCTGTGGGTTGAAGTGAGTACCGTGTTATCTTTCTTCTCTGCATGGGACAAATTCTGGGCGAGTGTTATTAAAATCCAATGGCATTTGACAAGGAACTAACATCCAGAAATCCTTCACTCTCTGGACAAACCTCAGTGGATTTTTTTTTTTAAGGCATTATATCAAAGGGATGATCTTGGAAAACATCATGCCGTTCATTTCTAAAAGTTTCCCCACCAAATCCCCATAGTGTCTTCAAACTACATGATGCTCTCAGAATGCTGTCAGCATGTACTGTGCTCAGCTGGATAGCTGGTCTTCTTGGCTTCATTTCTCTAGATCTACACCCTAATCTCAATTTTCCATCTTAAAACAGGATAGTGTATAAAACTGACCCAAAGGAAAGAAATGAGAACGTTTATATATTTATCCTTGTACTAAAAAAAAAAAAATCAGTAATATGATCTGACATTCTTGGACTAGATTCTTGTAGAGTATTAAATCTCCTTTGTGCAGTAGAAGGGTAAAGATGAGCCCTGGGTACAACATGCCGCTTCCTGACAGTCATGATCACAAACCCTGTCTGTTTCTTCATCTTTCCCTTTCCACGTGGATATAAACAGGGTTTTATTTATAACTTAGTTCTTACTAGCTGTATAATTTTGATGTTATGATTTATTATCCCCTAGTTAGTCTTTTGTTTAACTGGAGTTGAAGACCTCTCACTTCAGAGGAATTTAGGGTGAGGGGGGATAAATGATTATAGAAGAAATATCTGAAAACTGACTAGTCTTCACATAGTCTTGGTTCTCCCGAAAACCTTCTTTCAGGTATATTTGTTTCTTTTTCTTTCCACACATCACCTTGATATGAAATAAACTTTGATACAAACAAAAACTGGGCATCTAACAGGTTAAAAAGAAAGATTAAAACATCAAGAGTAAGATGTCAGTTAGATATCTGTATTGGTATATGAATATTTCCTTGTCTGTCTGAATGTCCTGACTTTCTGCTTGTAGAAATGGGTTCTGGAACATCATTTTTTCTTTCTAGGAAATGGTCTGTTTTGCAATACATGAAGAATGTGACCAGAGATATCTAAGGTGACATCATGGCCTGACCTTAGATAATAAGGAAGGAGTCCGTCATTCAACCTGGTCATAGTAGGAATCAAATTTTAATTCAGAGAAAGAGACAGCAGGGGTCAGTCATATTCTGATGATGACATAGACTGGTTGAAGAGACCATGGTTTCTCTTTGTGGAAAAATGTTTTGCAAAGAAAATGAACTCAACACGTGGAGAAGAGATGCAATGCATTTAGAATACAATGGTTTCCTCTTCAAGTTGGCTTCTGGCTGACATTTGGGAAAGAAGGTTGGTTTAGGAAACACTTTTGAAAAGGAAAAAATGTCATAATTCAGGCAAACAGGAGGTGGTGGAGTCTGTCTAAATGGAAGATCCTGAAGTTGGAGGTGATTCAGGTTCAGGTATGGATATTGTCCTTGCCTGACTCCACTCAGAATTCAATTAGAAGGAATTGAAAAAAGGAAAACAGAGAAGTTGGGAACCAGGACGATGCCCAAGTGAAACTGGTGTCCACTGTAAGGCAGTTAGAGTCAGTATCAGTAACAGACACAGCTGGACATAGTCTCTCTCTCTCTCTCTCTCTCTCTCTCTCTCTCTCTCTCTCTCTCCCTCCCTCCTCCTCCCTCCCTCCCTCTCTCTCTCTCTCTCTCTCTCTCTCTCTCCCACACACACACACACACACACACACCCCTTTATTCCCAGCATTTGGTAGATAGAGACAGGAGGATTTCTGTGAGTTCCAGACATCCAGGATTACATAGAGAGACCTTGTCTCAAAAAATCAAACAACAGAAACAACAAAATCAACAAAAATTAAAAACAAAACAAACCACAAATACAGAGACAAACCTGGTTAAAGCCAGTAGGTAGGACTTTAATGGGAAGTAGATTCACCTTAGTAACTAAATAGCTGTAGCAAGAGTGGTAATTATAAAGCCGAGTCTATTACACAAATGCAGATGTTTTGGTTTTAATGAATTATAGTGACTATGACCAAATGAATGCGTGACCATTACTCTAGCTGCAAAAAGGAATGTTGCTGTATTCGGTGATGTGAGTATGAATAGGATATTTTGCTACTAAAGACAATGAATGTATTTAAGCAATAAGTGTGTTAATTATTCATTTATCTCATCTCTTTGTCTAATGTAGATATTTTGTGTTTATGAATAAGCTCCTAGGTTAAAAATTGTTTCTTAAAAAAATATACTTAAGCTAAATTCCTGTTTTAAGAACAACAGTCATGTGAAATTTCAAATTTATAGATTCTTTTAACACTGAAGGGATTCTTTATTCTATAGCTTTGTGCTACATTTATCACAGCAATTTTTAAAATCAAAAGTAGCATTCTTCCACTATAGCTAAACATGAGTCAGTCTTATGTAGCATTTCAGGAAATATCTTATACGAAGAAAGACAAACCAATAAGCACAAATTAGTTTTCATAGATATCTATAATGTTGCAACTTTTAACATGCTGTTCATGATGTATAAGATTTCAAGGATTGGATACGACAAGCCTATCTCATTCAAGAGTTGTAAAATTTACCTTTCTATTTTGTCAGTTCTTAGATGGTCTCTCTGTTTATTTGTACTCACCATCAAATGGTTGTAGGCTCTTTAGGTATAATGTTAGAATGCACCATCCAAGGTCACAAACTCACTAACACTATAGCAAGGATACTATATGGAAAAGAATAACTGTCATGTGTTGGATCCTTTAGAATTGAAAACACTTTCCCACTTGTTACTATGGCTAGGTCTTATTACAATCCCATAACACAGGTATTAGTAGAGTATTTTTAAAAATTTATCCAGTTTTGACAGAGATACTTAATAACTTGCCCGAGGTCTTATGGGAGGACTCTATCATGAACCTAGGGACTGCATTCCGTTCTTTTGAATACTTCCTTTCCAATATGCTTCAGCTGCTACACACCAGAACACCTCATCTATCCTTGAATGAACTTTATTAGATATCTTGTACATGACAGTCACAAATCTCATTCAGGCACTTTTCTGCTTTCCATGCATGATGGTACATAGCTGGCCCAGGGTTGAACGTCATGAGAATTGCTCAGAACTCAAAGCCCAGAATGTAAGTCACACAGTTTCTTGTCACTAGAAGTCCAATGTACTATCCATTGCATTACAGAGCAACTTCAGTTTTTGATTACTTGCCATAACGTTTCTCTTGGATCTTATCATGCTGCCAACTAAGTGGCAGATGTTCATCAATGCCTGTTTGGTAATTAGCTACTACTGTTCCCTCAATCTATCTAGCAGAATTTTTTTATTTTACAAATAGCTGACCTATATATAGGCCAGAGTAGAAGCTTTGAGTTTTAGTTTGCACTGATAAGTCAGAAAAGAGATTGAAAATACTAAGCATGGGTATTTTATTTCATTTTTAGAGATTATCACTATATATAAACATAGAAAATATATAGTTATTACTTTTTATAATTGTATGTTTGCTTTATTGAGAAAATCATAGGCTGAAAATCTATCCACTGTAAACTAAAGATAATCATATAGTGCCATGAGATACTTTTGTTTCAATTTTGGATAATTTGGGAAAGAACAAAATTCATTCAACCTTGTCAGAAATGCAATTTTCTGGGTTACTTGACATTGGAAAAAGTTAGAATGGTCTCATAATTTCATAAAGGAACAAAATGGAGACTCAGTAAAATAGATGATTAGGTAGACTGTTTAATAAATAACTATAAGGAAAGGAATTGTTTTTAGTCATTCAATTGCAATATACCAACTCATTTTTCTCAACTAGGAAGTTTTAGTTATGCATGAGTCTGTTTGAATAAGGAAATGGTGAGAGTTAACATGTATTCTATTCTCATATATGCATATTTAAAGACCCCAAATAATAAAACAAAGCGCTCAGTCATTTTATGCCAAAGAGTATTGAAGGACAGTTTTCAGCAGCCACCAATGTCTAAGATTTATGATAATACGATCATGACAATTTTAGGGTTGCTTAGTGAATTCTTTAATGGATGTGTTCTCTCTCCAGCTAACTTGAATAAGTGAGAAGATAAAGAAGAGTTTGTTGGAGTAGTCTTGTTTTAATAGTTATTTCTAATATAACCTCACTGTCTACAGAGCTGTTTGCATGGGCTTCTCAGTTCATGCAGTGTATATGAGCACACTTTTGATTTATGACTTCATTTTAGAGTTGTTTACTGGACTAATTGAACAGCAGGAATTCAATGCTTTGAAAAATCCTTTCATAATGGTTGTTGGTTTTGCTTCATTTCCCATGTTGAAATGTGCAGTCGACTTTCCAAAATACACTTCATATTTTCAGCACAATAACCTTTATACCTAACTTCATCTTAATGTAGAAATTCTAAGCTGTTCTGCTATCAAGACATATACTTTCTCTAGTTACAGAATAAAATGCTATAGCCATGCAAGTTCAGTGTACACTGGTTGTTAGATATTTTTTCACACACATTGGATTCATCTTCATGGCCATGAGGTGGGTGTCTCTCAATGGAAATCATCCAGTTCTGGTGCTTTATCTTGCAATGAGATATGTGTGGGTTGGACACCAAATGTTAATAAAATTGCCTAGCTACTGCATTTCAGCAGAGGAGAAATTAAAAATTTTGACAGCATTTAGCTTCATAGCAAGCTTACCAGGCCTCTCTTGACAAGTAGGTGGTAGGGAGTTTGAAATTTTCACCTCGGTGGTTTCTTAGAATGAGGCTGACACATGTGAATGCTTAGGTACATCATCTTCCTACTCCTCCCAATTCATACCGATTCATACCAGTTTTCAGTAATACACTCTTTAACGTGTGGATCAGGAGTTTGAAAATTCAAATAGTTTTGAATTTTTATGATATGAAAGGACAATGTATTCCCATACATTAGGATATCAAGGTACATTAACTTCGATTCCAGGGCATGGGAAGAGCAAGGGCAGCTTCATCATGGAGGGGCTCACTAACCTCAGGCCCAGAAAAGGGAAAGGCCCTTAAACATAGGACCTCAGAAAGTACAGCAGAATGCATTGAAGGATCTCAAAGAAGCACAAGATTGAGAAGACAGCTGCATGGGAGGTGTGAAACATAACTCTGGACCAATCCATGAAGGTTGTAAATATTGTTTGGATTTTGTCCCAGCAGTGGTTCTCAACTTGTGGGTCATGACCCCTTTGGGAGTCTTACTACCCCTTCACTAGGGTTTCCTAAGAACACCTTCATATCAGATAGGTGCATTAAGATTCATAACAGTAGCAAAGTTAAAGTTACACTAATGAAGTAACAATGAAAATGATTTTATGTTTGGGTCACTACAACATGAGAATCTATATTAAGAGGGTCACAGCACTAGGAAAGTTGAAAACTACTGTCCTAAAGAAAAGAGATCAGAAACTATTAAAAGCCATGACTGCAAGAAGAGAAAATCATTGGCGACTCAGAGGCACCATTAGAATGCAACAGAGTATTTAGGAGAAATTTGTATCTTCACTGTATTGTTACTCAAAAAAGATGATCAAGACACAAAGTAGGGCACTGGTGTAGGATGGAAAGGAAGACTTAATCAAGAGATGTTTCAGAGGTACAACTAAATGAATTGGGTGCCTGTTTTCTCATGCCTCTATCTGTGAGGTCATGAAAGGTAGATATGGATAATGAGGGCATAAACATTCTTATAGAGGCATATGAGAAAAACATGACCAGCAAGCTACTATCTATCTATCTATCTATCTATCTATCTATCTATCTATCTATCTATCTATCTGTCTGTCTGTCTATCTATCATTTACTTGTGTGTGCCATGCCATACATGTTGGAGACAGAGAACAACTTATGCATTTCAGTTCTTTGTTTTTATCATGTGGATCCAATAGCAGTAGCAGCCTATGTCTGCTGAGCCATTTCTACAAAGAAAATACTGTTGATTTTCATGAGTTTTTGTTTGAAAGTTCAAATAGACATGGCATTGGATTTATAGGACATAGACTCAGACATAGGGGTGGGCTACAGATATATACAAAACAGAGACAGTGAGAGAGGAGGTCTCACTCTATGCCATGGTACACACAAATAAATAAATAATAGATAAATATACAGACATATCAGAGACAGTGAGAGAAGAGGTTGCTTAGAAAGGGAGTTGGTGTGAATACTAGACTGAACTCCAAGGAATTCTGTTGATCAATTGCAATTTGGAGAGATCCAATTCCATAATGAAGACTTGTTTGGGTAGAGAAATAGATCCAAGAGAAAAATCAAAAACAGAAGTGCCAAGAATTCCAACAGAAATGCGTATTTCAAGGAAAAAGAATTCCCCAGTTGGATGAGGATATGAGATAGAATGAGAGGGCTGACAATATGCTTTAATATGGCCTGCTTTAGAAACTCCACTTTTTATCAATAAAGTTTAGTGACTTGGCAATCACAGTGTTAGTAGAATGGTTGGAGCAAGATGGTAATCGGATGTGAAAAGTAAGAAATTGAGAAGGAGCAGATGAGATAAGCTCTATGAAATTTGGCTGTGGCGAGAGATAGACTGTTTTTGTGTTTGTTCCATGCATTCATATGTATATGTGCATGTGTGTCTGAGGAGCTAAGTAAGAAAGATTGTCAAAATCATGAAAAGTACAAAATATTGATTTCAAATAACGTTTTTGTGCAGTTCTCAATATTGAGGATAATTCATATGATGGTTTCTACTTTTGTTTTTTTCCCTGAATTTGGTAGTGGGGGGGTGTCACTTCAAATCTTCTGATGATAAGGAAATTTGAGACATCTGTGGTTTGAGACAAGGAATTTTTTTAAGGATAGTTACTAGAACACATATTGCTAGAACAAAACACCCAATACTGGGTATTAATTTTTCAACAATAGCAATTTAAGTTTTTCAGACTCTGTGAACTTAAGATCAAGTCTCCAGCATCCAGTGTCTTTTTGCTTTGTCTTCACCTAGTAGATGGCACAAAGACTCATCCAACAAGCTCTTTGAAGCTTCTGTTCTAAGGGCATTTCCCATTCACAAAGGCACAGTCTTCATGGGGCAGTAATCTTCCAAAGGCCCCACCTCTTAACACTATTACACTAGAGATGAGGTTTCAATCTGTGATGCTGAGAAGCATGTTCAGACCACAGCAGAGGTGATGCATATGATGATAAGGGACATACAGCTGTCTTTCCAATCCATACTTCTTACTGAGTTCTGGATACTGATTTGCTGATTAATAGAAATTTACCAGCAATACTCATTGACATGAATCCACCACAAGGGTAAGCTGCTAAAGTTTTTGGTGTTGGTTGACTATATTGACCTAGAGGTAATATGAGAAGAAACAAGAGCAAAGGATTTTTGGCAGTAAACCAAATTTTTTTTGTGGAACTAAAGGGCTGGAACCTAACTATGGCAAGACCTCCTTAGGTTTTCTGTAGCCTTAAAGGATCAAACCCATTCAGTTAGCTATGATGATAAGACATGTCATTTAGGAAAATATCAGCTGCTACTTACTGTTTTGCTTTGAATAAATTATGTGGTTCTTGTTTCTTTTTGCAATAGCTTCCTTTAATAAGCTACTGACATATGCTACAGTTGTGGATTTTGGAGAAAAAAGAGGCACCATACCTTTATATAATTTCCCCATGTTCTCTTTTCATTGTTTGCTACCTTTCAATTCTTTATGTGTCATGATTATCCTTTCTCTCAGGGTAAGATGAAAATTGTTCCATACATAGACTCCTGTTGAGAATACCTACCATTAGGTCCTCATGAAAAAGGTTTTGTAAAACTCTATGATTCCGTTCATGTGTCTTTGTTCAAATGCTTAAGTATTCAAAAACCAAATCTAATGTCTCACCCTATTTGCAGGACACCAATATTAAGCAACTGTGAAGTTAGAAGCAGTTGTTATATACTCTCTAAAGCCTGAGATTTTTTTCCTATCTTTATGTCCACATTCTGTATCATATATATATGACAATATATATTTATTGTGTCATATATATATGACAATATATATATATATATATATATATATATATATATATATATATATATAGGACAATATAATTTATACTGGCTCCTCCTGGTCCACATGGTTCAAGACCCGATGGCATATCCATGTCTGTCATGCTCCAATGTCTGTTCACTGCTGGTATTTAACTTAGCTTTCTGGGAATAAAAAAGTGATTAGGATATAAAAGATCCCTCTTCTCCTCTTGGATGATAATATTATCTGTCATTAATTTTCCTGTTTTAGATCATCTATATCCAAGAGCATAAGAAAGAAGAAGGTAGGTTATATAGGTGATCAAGTATATCATCTTCTGTATTTTAGGGAAGTTTTGCTTATGGTAAGCCTACTGGTAATTTGCAAAAATATTTTAATTCTCTCACTCTTATTACTTAAATATAAATATAACGTACCTTTACATATACATTCATCTATCTATCTATCTATTTATCTATCTATCTATCTATCTGTCTGTCTATCCGTCTATCTGTCTATCATCTCTCTATCTGTCTGTCTGTCTGTCTGTCTGTATATCTGTCTAACTGAGATAATGTCTCATGTAGCCCAGGCTGGCCTTACACTTAACCGGTAGTGAAGGGTAACCTTGAACTGTTGATCCTCTTGACTCCATTGCCCAGACCTGCATGACCACAACCAGTTTATGTATTGCTGAGGATCAAACCCAGGCCCTTGTGTATATATTCTACCAATTGAGCTGTACCCCAGCCATGAAAATGTGTTACATTTCAGTGCAATATCTGTGTCAGAATATTTACCTATCTTTCTAATACAAATATAATATATTACCTATGGAAGAAGTATCTTGATATGCAAGAGGAAAGAGACAGAACTAAGATGTATTTATTTTTTCCCTTTCTGTTACTCTCAAAATATTTCACTAAGTCTTCAAAATCCCTTTTATATATTCCACATTATTGATTAATTCCAGTTTCCCTCAATAACAAGTATAGGATGTATATACACAAAACTATAGTAGGAGAAGTCTAGCTAAGTGGTATTGAAGAAATGGTAAGATTAGAAAAATCACAGTTGTGCAATTCCTAGTCAGTCAAAAAAGCTCTTTGAGGGCCACATATTTTGTCCTTGCTCCTCAGAGTTAGTACTCCTGAACCCTCAGGGCTTCCAGGAAGCTGCATTCTGGAGAAAACAGATGGTTCAACTCTGAAACCAACATCTTTTAGTGTTGTGATCACAGGTAGTACCCTGCCAGTTTTTTCCTCTATTAAATTGTGCTGTTAATAGTTTCCATCTCTAATGAGGGGCTAAATGGTGTAAGGCATAGCCTGTTTAATTTTCATTCAAATTTATAAATGCTTCTCCTGCAACATGTACTCATTTAATACCCACTTTGTTGTAGACATGGGACACATAATATCCTCTGGTCTTGTGGAGCGTATGCTCCTAGGGCAGAACAAACTAAAACAGTACAAAGGCAGATTATGCTAAGTAGTAATAAAGGCCAAAATGAAACTATAGTATTCGGGTACAGTAATCATGTCAGACAGAAGTCCATGAAAGGATAGCATTTACGTGATGCAAAAAACCATAAAAGGGGCTTGTAGTATAGTTCCCTGGTGTTTGAAAGCCAGAACCATGTGTGTAATTAATGGTGGTGCATGTTCATAATTCCAGCACTCAGGAAGTAGAAACAGAAGGGTCAGAAGTTCAAGGCCATCCTCAGCTGTGAAGTGAATTTGACACTCTGCATCAAAAATAAATAAAAAGGCTGAATCTTTTTAAAAATATATAAATTTAGTTTAATCTTTAATAAATGGCAAAACTATGCATATAGCAAAGAATTATTTTTAAATTTTCTTTAGGCCTTGTTATCAGTAAATGTTTGATCTATAAGTCTATATTATATTCTTTTTTTTAATTGGAAATTTTATTTACATTTCAGATGTTCTCTCCTTACCCCATTTCCCCCCTCCCTCCCAGGAACTCACTATCCCTTCCCCCCTCCTCCTGCCTCCACGTTGGTGTACCCCCACCCACCCTCCCCTGTATCTCACCTCCCCAACCTCGAATATCACCCCCCCCACGACGTCCAGCCTTCATGGGACCAAGGATCTCTTCTCCCACTTATATATAGCTCCCTTGCATATATAACTGGAGCCATGGGCCCCTCCCTAAGCGCTCCCAGGCTGGTGGTTTAGATCCTGGGGTTCTGGTTGGTTGGTATTGTTGCTTTCCTCATGGTGTCGCGAACCCTCTCAACTCCTTCAGCCTTCACTCTATCTTCTCCATTGGGAACCCCATGATCAGTTTAATGGTTAGCTGTGGGCATCTGCCTCTGAGTATGTCAGACTCTTGCAGACTTCTAAGGAGACAGCTATATCAGGCTCCTGTCAGCATGTACATCCTGACATCCACTTCAACGTCTACCTTTGGTGACTGCACATAGGATGGATTTCCAGGTGGAATAGTCTGTAGATGGTCCCTCCTTCAGTTTCTGTACTGCACTGTGTCTCCATATTTGCTCCCTTGAGTATTTTGTTACTCCTTCTCAGAAGGACTGAAGCCCCTCCTACTTGATCATCATTCTTCATGAGCTTTATGTGGTCTGTGAGTTGAATCTTGGGAATTTCAGGCTTCTGGGCTAAAATCAAATAATCAGTGAGTGAATACCATGTATGCTCTTTTGTGATTGGGTTACTTCATTCAGGATGATATTTTCTAGTTCCATCCATTTATATAAGAATTTATCAAATTCATTGTTTTAATAGCTGAGTAATATTCCATTGTATAAATGTGCCACATTTTTTGTATCCATTCCTCTGTTGAAGGGCATCTGGGTTCTTTCCAGTTATATTCTTATATACCTGAGATCACATAATTCTTTCTAAGGTAAATGGAGTCCCAAGTGAAAACTAATTAAGAAGCAATAGTTCATAAGTTGCATATTTTAAAATTTTTTTGTCTTTTGAGATGATGATATAATTACAACATCTCCCCTTCCCTTTCCTTCTTCACATGGGATAAACTTTCATGGGAGAGGAATATTTGTTAAAGCCCTAGAAGGAGGATTGTCTTGTCCCTGGCTTTCGTGAAATTAATGCAGCAGCAGTGTGAAAGCAGGAGGAAGTGGATGATCAGGCCAAAGCAGGCATTACAGGCCAGGTTTAGAGAAGTTTGGGTTCTGTTTCAAGTATAATGAGAAATCAACATAGGGCTTTGAGAAGGATAAAAACATGTAACAGGTACCTGAGGGAGGTTGTGATTGGGATGTAAAGAGAATAAAAAATAAATTATTGAAACAAACCAAAACAAAACAAAACAAAAAAAAAAAAGCAAAACAGATAACCAATCCCAACGTGTCTTTTAGATACTTTTAATAGGATGTATGAATATGGATTGGACAAGAGCTGAGTGTACCAGATCAGTAGGCTGTTGGTTCAGTAAGAGAACAGGAGTAAGAGACAGAGACAGAGATAGAGAGACAGACAGACAGAAGACAGACGGATAGATACACACACACAGAGAGGGGGGGGAGGGAGGGAGGGAGGGAGACAGACAGACAGACAGAGAAAAGAGAGAGAGGAGAGAGAGAAGAGAGAGAAAGAGGAGAGACAGGAGGAAAGGAGGGAGGGAAGAAGGGAAAGAGGGAAAGAGATCATAATGAGGACATAAAAGTGAAGTATAATCATGATAAATAAAGAGGAGTTGATGTCAAATTGTGTGAAGGAACAGAAAGACACTATAGGAATATGACTGTGTCAGACATCTGAATTGCTAGTAAGGTAAATTAGGTGAAGGGCAGATGTGTGAAAAAAAAATTGAGCCAGTAGATTTTCTTGTGACAGGCTAAATTTGAGATGTCTTTGAGAAAAATCAAGGATACTGTATCCTAAAAAGAAGCTGTGAGGATGTTTTTACTAGTAATCATCTTAATAAAATAAGCAGATGGAATTATTTTGGTTGGACTATCTTTGATAATTCTTCAATGATTATCATCAGTTACTATTCAAATACTTGAAGATTCTGTTTTAGCTATGTATTTGGATCAAGCAAATTACATTAACAGCAGCCAAATTGGTAAAGCCAATGGTATCCAATGCATTTCTTTTCTTCCCTTTTCTTTTTGTTTCTCTTTTCTTCTCCTCTCCTCTCCTCTCCTCTCTTCTCTTCTTTTCTTTTCTTCTTCTTGTTTACCATATTAAACATCTAATGTAAATATTTATGAAACAGATAATGAACTCACAGTATAGCTTTAAATGGAAATGCAAAACCTAATATGAAGTAATTCTAAATTATAATTTTCTCAGTGAGTATAAGTCATGTGCACCAGCTGATACTTCTAGTATGATTAGAATAAACTGTGGATAAAAGGCCAAGGTGACTGTTCAAGTATTATTCCTGAGAACCAAAGAATTTGAAGGTTGTCATTTGGATTTTATAAGGCATTAATTTTTTATTCTGTTTCAAAATGAAGTGGCAAATAAAAAGAAAGCATACTATTTAGCTATGTGCTCTACCCAAGTGCATCATCAAATAATTGGTAACTCTGTGTACTGTAAAACACTGAGCTCTTGGTTTGAGAAATGTGTACTCCCAGATAATGCTGATGACTCCTAGCAGGGTGTCAACTACATGAGAAACTCACTAAGTATGTTTAAAATTCAACTTACTTCAATTCTAGCCACGTGAAAGGAGGGTGAACATCTGTTCCAGATTGTGTAGGATTGAGGGTGATCTGGGAATAAAGGATTTGGAATTAAAACTAGCACAGCTTTGGCCAAAAGTGAATAGGATTTTTTTCTTCCCTAAAATGAGTCAGATCTAACTATAGTCTTTAAGTGGGGAAAAATCATTGTTTCGAATGTGTTAAAGTTTGTAAGCCTCCCTAAAAGTCACTTAAGAATTAACCAGGTGCCATATGCCTGTAATCCCAAGACTAGTGAGGCCATGACAGGAGGATTATGAGTTCAAAGACACTCTATGATACATAGAAAGTCTCTAAATACATCATTAAAAATTGAATATGCAGCTTCAGAGACTTATAATCGCTAAGAACTTCTATTAGGATTCTCTAGAGGTAAAGAACATATAGAATGAGCACACATACACGCACAAATGCACAGGCATGCGCGCGCGTGTGCACACACACATACATGCACATGCACACATGCGTGCACACACACAGGATTTATTAGAATCACTTCCAGGCCATACTAGTTCACAACAGTCTAGCTAATCCAACAATAGACATTTATCAACAGAAGTTCCAAGAATCCAGTACTTCTTCAGTTCTGTTTCAGCAGATCTTCAGTATTCATTGGAATTTCTAAGACATAGGCTCTAATTCCACTGAAGGACTTGTTAGCAGGAGCAAGAGTAAGCAGGCAAAAAGAGAATAAGCCTCCTTCTTCCAAGTCCTTTAATACAGGCTGCTAGCAAAGGGTTAGATCAAAAGTACATCTTTTTTTATCTCAGAATATTCGTATTAAAGATTTATCTTCCCACCTCAAAGATCTAGATTAGAAGTGGGTCTTCTTTATATAATTTAATTAAGAACATTCTACATAGATGTGCCCAGTCATTTGGATTTTAGTTAACTACAGATGAGGTCAAGTTGACGACCAAGAATAACCATCACAGAACCTGTACTGCTTTTTCAGGTCCTCAAAATCAAATTGTATGGCTCACAGAGCCTCTATTTCTACCTCCAGGGGATCTAGTGCCCTCTTTCTGGCCTCTATAGTCATTACACTCATATGCACATATTCCCATCACTACCACTCAAACAAAATTAAAAATAAATGAATACATAAATAAATTAAAACATGAAAAATTGATTGTATCCACACAGAAGGCAAAGGCAGGAGGGTTGCACATTGGAGGGCAGCAGCCTTAGTTATAGAGTATGATTATGTTTCAATAATGACAGGAAGCGAAACAAATGGACTTTAAAAAATTCGGTGATCTCTAATTACTTTTTCTTAAATGTTCCAAGCTGGCTAGTGATGGTGACTTATGCTTTTTATATGATTAGTATCTCAGGAAAATGGACACAAGAGACCCTCTAAACATATAGATGTCTCAGGGTGGGAATTTGTTAAGAAAACAGAGGCAGCAAAATCAGGGTAAAAGGTATTTTCTTTCTTTGTATACCAGATTCTCAAATTTACATGAAAATGGAAAATCACTGTAATACAACCTTATAGAATAGTCTTGGAATAAAATGTGTGAGAAATTTTAAGTTCCAAGACTAAGCTAATACAAAAAGCTATATGAGCCAAGTGAAGCAGCTGGGTAATACAAATACTTGCTCAGTTAGAGTAGGGTGTGTGTTATCACAACAAAGCCTTATTTTAACGCCATCATTTCCCTTTTATTTTTCTAGATAAAAGAATCATTATTTAAAATTGTGTTTTTAATTTTTAACTGAAGTATCTGACATGTGGACTTTACATAACCAAAATTAAAGAAAACATTTGCTTTCAGTTCCTTTTCATTAAATTTTATAGAGTACATAAAACTGATCGAACCAGTTAGTCTGCATTTCTTGGTAAAGCATTGCCTGCTTCTTGATACAAGGAAGTAAAAATACCGAACATATATAAAACTGTACTGGATCCAGTGCATGTGCTTTACTGCCTTTACTGTCTTTTGAAACCTAAGACCAGAAAACCTTTTTCTACAAATTTGTTTTTCATCTGTAAGACTGAGAGAGTGAAGATGTTATTAACATCTGCAAACACAAGTAAAGATTTAGTGTGAGCTTGAAAAGGAGCAATACAGAAATGTCATTGGGCTGCCTTTCATATCTTTTCAGAGCAGGGAGAGCTTCAAGGTGATACACAAGAAATTAAGTGTCTGATATGGAGGGATTGGGATGGGTGTTTTGTATAAGTGGGAAGAAGGCTGCTGTTATGGCTTAGACTTGTTTGAAGAATGGTTGGGATCATCAACTGTCTCATCATGTCTATTAGATTAAAAATTTTAAAAATGAGCAAGCTTCATAATGATCTCAGGTTGTGACTGTGTTCTTTCTGAAGGTTCTAGATGAAAATCCTCAGTTTTGTCTTATTTTATTATTATGAAGCTTGTGCATTCCTGGCCTCAGGGCTACATTCTCTGGGTTTGAAGTCAGCGGTGTAGAACCTTCTCAGGCGCTGTCATTCTTACCTCCCTTATTCTTCCAAGTCCATTAGACTCACCAGGATGATCCCTCTATCTCACGATTCTGAACAAAAATCACATCCGCAAACTCCATTGTCCCATAAGCTAAATAAATTCACATCCATAGATCCTGGGAAATAAGGCATGGGTGTATTTGGCCAAATAATTTTTGTCTACCAGTAAAACCCACTATAGTCATCTAAATTAATGTTGCAAATATAAAAGATCAACAAATAGAAAAGAGTAGATCATTTCACTTCTTAAGACAGAAGAAATATCCCCAGTAATACGTCAATTTAAATACATGTATATTAAAAAGCAATTTCAGATTATGAAAATTACTGAAATAATCATTCTTATTAATAAAGTAGGGACAAAGTGTATATTATGTCCTCATAGATACTTAAACCTCACAGAAAAGTATCTGTCAATATTTATAAATGAATTTTCATTTTAACAACATGTAAAGTAGAGTATGAAACTGTATCAAATATACAATATATGTTTATTATATGTTTCTGGTCAGCAGTCAAAATTCTTTTGCTGAGATTCTAAAGGCAATCTCACTGAATTTGATAATAAAGTCCAGTTTTCTCTGCTATAATTGGATACTTGTGAAAGACATTATGATGTAGACCTTTGAAGAATAAAAAATTCAATATCTCTCTGCTGAATGAATCACTAGAAGAGAATTCTTGGCTGCCAACATGCTTCGGAGATCACTTGAGTTGAAACGATTTGCCTTCTCCTAAGTGATTACTATTTTCTGCATAATAGCTTATATGCAATCATTTTGAGAAATAAAACATGCTTTCTCCCCAATTCTGTAAGAACAATAAACTGTTTAAAATGATAAAGCAATAGATGTGGCATTTATGGAATACACAGGAATGAAACATGTCAAAATAACATGAGAATATTAAATAAAGCCATATTTCATAGTCTTTACAATTAATGTAAAAAGCTGAACTATTAATGAAAAGGGAAACTGAGAGCTGAGGAGATCAATGGATAAAGTGCTTGGTATGCCAGCATGAGGATCTGAGTTTGGAATCAAAATAACCAAAATATAGACACACGAGTTGGTCATGGAAAGGGTGCCTGTAAACCTAGTGCTAGGGCAGGAATAGTAGGCAGATTCCCTTTCTGGTCAGCCTTTCTGGTTGAAACAATGAGCCTTATATTCAATGAGAGACTCCATCCTAAGCAATCAGATAGAATGACAGAGAAAGATATACATGTTCATACATGTATGTAACACACACATAATTAAAAATTACAAAAGGAGAAACTGTTAAAGAAATGTACTATGTTGCCTTCAGCAACCACTGAAGAAGATTATGAAAATGTAGAGCTAAGAGGCTAATGGTAAAGAGGGGATGGCACATGCCTTAGAACTTTTCAATGACCAAATGCTGTGACCAAGACAAATTGTAAAAGAAAGCATTAATCCGGGGTTCATGGTTTCAGAGGGTTAGAGTGCACGGCCATTGTGGCAGGAAGCACTGTGGCAGGAAGCATGGCACCAGGCAGACAGTCATGGCACTGGATTAGTAGCTGAGAGTTTATGCCTCCATTCACAAACAGGAGAGAGAGAGAGAGAGAGAGAGAGAGAGAGAGAGAGAGAGAGAGAGAGAGAAAGGAGAGAGAGAGAGAGACAGGAATGGTGGGATGGAGGAGAAACGAGGGTCGAGGGAGGAGGGATGAGGGAGGGAACTTGCTTGCTCCTCTCTGCTGACTGATGAAACAAAGAGATAACAGTCAGTAAAAGGATAGAAGATTGAATATGGATTTAAGAAATTTTCTCCTCATAACTCTTGCAGCAGACAGAAGTCAATGGATATATGAAGATTTGAAGAGTCTAGAAGAGTCTAGAACAGTCTTCATTCATGGCTGTTATATGAGATATAACAATCTCATATGATGATAGTAGATGAGAGTTGTAGTAGTCATTTGTCTGTGGAGAGAGAAGGAAGGGTTTATTATAGCCTACAGTTCCAGGAGAAACAACCCATCCTGGCAGGAAGAGTGTGATGGAGGGAGCAGATGTCTAGTTACAATCCATACATTCTCAGGAAGCAGACTGAGCAATGTATATGCTTATCTGGCTTTCTCTTTTACATTTACATCAAGAGCTAACCCACTAAATAGCTTAGGGTGGGCCTTTCCACCTCAATTAGCACAATCTGGAAAATCCCACATACACACACCAAGAGATTTATTTCCAATGGTGATTATAAATCTCATCAAAGTGATAATCATGATTAACCACTACAAAAATCCTGAAGATGTGGATGACTCCAAAAGCATTCTAAAGCTGCTGAAGTAATTGACACTTGTGGGCACCACACCCAACAAAGCTCAGGGGAAGTTGTCAAGGTAGATTATATTCCAGGCCATGCAACAAGTCTCACTGGATTCAAAGAGATGAAAACTTACAGAGTGTGTTGTGTGGGCAGAGCCATTGAATGTGATTCATATGCTCAACAAAATTAGATTATAAGTCAGTGAAAATAAGATATTTATAAAAGTTCCACATTTTAGACATTGGAAAACCAACATTTCAAATAAAAGAAAGAAAATAAATAAAAGGAGTGAGAAATAAATTTTGAATGGAATGATAAAATCATGACATAAAAATAATGTCTTATGTTTAAAACGGGATTCATTGTGAAATGTGTCATGTCAAATGCTTAATATTACAAGAGAAATGACCAAATGAACTAAGTTTCAATCACTTGCATCTAGATAAAACAAGACCAAAGAAAGGAAAAAGGAAAAAGAAAATATAAAAGATAAGAGCAGCAGAAAAAAAATCAGCAAAGTCAAAAGTCAAGGATCTTCAAGAGTTTGGCATTCAGGTTAGAGAGCGCATAGGTACTTGCTGTCTAGGAGGCCTTATAATATGAAGGAAAAATACACAAACAAAAAAGATCAGATGAAGCAGTAACAAGACTGCTCAGAAGAAAGGAAAGAAGAAAAGTAGAGCAACATAAAGACATACGCACACAAAACACAAGTACTGATATTCAGTAAGAATGCAGGGCTCTTACTATATTTCTTCCAGATAAGGAAGGATAAGGAAATATATTGAAGAACAATTTTCTAGCCCATTTGAATATTTGTACTAGACAAATTCCTAAAAAAGAAACATGTTAACATTAATAGCAGAACATACATAGCTCTTACTCATTGAATGCATTAATATGCAAGAAAAATAAACTTTTAAAAATAAAGAATGTCCAGGCCCATTTGTTGACAGAATGTGTGAATTCTATTAGACATTTAGGGAGTAAGTACCACTATGCTACAAAAATTCCTCTGCAGAAGTAGACAGGCCTGGAAAGTTGAGTCAGGAGTTAAGAATACTTACTGCTCTTGCCGATGATCTGGCCTGAATTCCCAGCATCCACACAACAGGTAACAACTGTCTGTAATCTCAGTTTCAGGACATCTGTCACTCTCTTTTCACCTTCTGACCTTGGAAGGCAGAAGACATGCACATGGCAGTGCACATGCATACATGCAGCAAAATACTCATATATATATAAAATAACAACATAGATTTATTTTTAAAAGAAGTGAATGGATAGTTTTTACCTTGTTTTATGAAGCTAACAAAAGTACAACACACACACACACTGACTCATAAAATTATCACTTATTATTTAAAGATGGGAATGCTTGATTCTAATTAATATACTTGATTATGTAATGTATGGCTTTCTCTTAACACAGGGACCAGGAAAAGATGTCTGTTTTCAATACTTCCACTCCCGTTGTATTAAAAACTGTAGCCAAAGCACTGTGGATAGAAATCAGGCCATAGAGATTAGGAAAGAAGGTGCAGAATTTTATTTACAAATTTTAGAGTATATAGAATGTAGAAGAGATGTGAAGCCTTAAGAGCACTAACAAATACATTCAACAGGAACACAGGAAACACAAGAAACAAAGAAGATACAAATCATGAGCAACAGACAACTACAAAATATAATTTATAAAATAATATGATTTAAAATAAATTCAAAATCAACTATCTGGAAAAGGATCAGCAAATGTCCATTTTATTTGTTTACATACATATTAATTCATGCAAGTATTCAAATAACAGTTTATTGAAGAAAAAAATTATTGGGCTGGTGAGATGTTCAGTTGTTATGAATACTTGTTGCTCTTGCAGAGGACTGGTAGTTCCCAGCATCTACAGCATCCCACATTCATTTGCAACTCTGGTTTCTGAGGATCCAATGATCTCTTCTGGCCTCTGTGGTCATCAAGAATACATGTGGTGCACAGACATCCATGCAGGCAAACAAAATGCATAAAAAACAAATGATACAGAAATTCATGAAAATAAAAATTATGTAATAAGCCAGAAGAGTAAAGAATGACTTAGGTAAACCAAGCATTGGTCTTAGAAAGCAGGGTAACACCAAAAGTGTCAGTGATTTCCAAGGTCGATTTCCTCTTCTGTTTCTTCAACCTTCTGAATCTCTCCCACTCTTTGTATGCTTGCTCACCCTTTGATCTGTTCGTTCCAGTGTTCCAAGCTACAACTTTCAGTGTCTTTCATTCTGAGTTTCACTTCTGTGTCTTTGCTCTTTTGGGTATCATCATCTGAGTGACAGGTACCTCAAACTCAACATTCTTGTACTAGAAATAATTAATGAGGACTATCCTCTAATCTCTGCTTGCTTATCTTTCAAGCCAGGGTACTAACAATTCCCCTTGTTTTCCCCTTCACTATTGTAACCTTTACCCAACCTGTGCCAGGTTGCAGTCATCTGTAGAGTTGTGACCAAAAAGGGCCTCTCATACTAGTTTATAACCTGTAGTCCATAGTCTGCCTTGCTTCTCTGCTCTCATCTTGACCTTCACTGTGTTTGCATTTGGGCCCACTGCCAAAGGTACTTTATCAAATGCAAGTTGGCTTTTCAATAGGATAAAGAGCTATGAGACTTTGAGGGCACTAGTCAGACCATATGTCAGATGACACTCTGTATACAATGTGTAACCTTGGGCATGTTACCAGCTTCTATTTCCTCATGTGTGCAATGAGGAAGCCATAACCCTGAATACTGGGTGCTTTTGGAACTTGAATGACTCAGTAAATGTTGTCTGACTTGTTTGAGGACTTCCACTAACTATATTGAATTATTTTATATAAGTATATTAAACATATATAAGCAAATATACACACATAAATACTCATCTGTGTATTATGTATAATAGTTAAATATTACTTTTTCCTCAAGTTGGCATACAAAGCTATTGTCTTTTATTGTTGTTTTTATTGATTGTTATAGTATTTTATGTATTTGTTGGGTTGTATATACCATGGCGTGCATGGTAGTTAGAGGCCAGCTTTTAGGAGTCAGTTGTTTTCCTTCATTACTGTTTGAAGGAATAGTACTCGGGTCCTCTGGCTTGTCTCGTAAATATTTTTGCCTCCACATCTTCTTCTAACCTGTCAGATACCAGCTCTTCTGATTTAAAAAGTTATCTAGCTTATAGATTAGTTGACTTTAGACCTTCATTTTCTGTAAAAGAAAGTCAGTTTGTTTTTATAAAGGGCTAGGGGTAGGGCCAACACCATGAGCTTTTTCTGTGATGATGTGTTTTGTTTTTATTTATTTATTTATTTATTTATTTATTTATAACCTGCTTTCCCTAAAGTCTTCACCATATCTGAAATCTTTGTATAAATTAGTGTAACTTTCTGTATTTTGTTTGATGAGCTACATTATTTTTTTTTACCCAGTGCAACACAGAAAACATGAGGTTTGAAAAAATCATGTGGGTGAAATATGCTGCAGCCTATGTGTTGTAGAACCACGCCCAACCAAACTCTTTCCCTCCTGTGACTGACGATGTCTGTCTCCTAATTCCTGTGTGATTGGTACTGATATAAATGCAACAAGTTCTGGAGAGACAAGGGGTAGGGAGGAGGTTTGGGATGTGGAACAGTCAGAGGGTAGACAGGGGTCGGGGGGGGGATAAAATCTGGAGTGTAAAAAAAAGAAATAAAAATGAAATAAAAAAATAGCCACTTGGGACTCCATCTCCCCCATTATTGGGAGAGCTCATTAGGATCACATTCATATATTTTAGGAAGTTTTTATGGCACTAGATTTTCACACCATCCCTCAAATGCCAGTCAGTTCCACTGTCTTTCCCACATTCCTTCTCTTAACTTTATCTCCTCTCCTCCCCACCTGATTTTCTTGTTCTAGCCACCCTGCTCCCAGTCCAACCACAAAATCTATTTTTTTCTTCCCTTCCAGGAAATCCATATGTCCTTTCTCTATACCTAATTTCTCTGAGTCTATGGATTGTAAGTTGGTTGTCATTTACTTAATCACTAGTATCCTATATAAGTGAATACATAGTATATTTATCTTTCTGGGTCTGAGTTACCTTACTCAGAGTGGGTTTTTTTTCTAGTTTTATTCTTTTGCTTGAAAATTTCATGATGTCATTAAAAAAAAAAAAAAACCAGCGGAGTAATGCTCCATTGTGTAATTTACCACATTTTCTTTATCCCTTATGTTGAGGGATATTTGGGTTGTTTCTAGGTTCTGGCTATTATGAATAGAGCAGCAATGAACATGGTTGAGCAAGTGTCCTTGTGATAGGATGGAGTGTCTTTTGTCTGTTCTCCTAAGAGTGCTATAGCTGGATCTTGAAGCAGATCAGGTTTCCCCTTTCTGAGAAACTAACATCAATTTCCATAGTGGCTGTACAAGTTTGCACTCCCACTATCAATGGAGAAGTGTTACCCTATTCTACATTATCACCAGCATGAACTGTCACTCATTTTATTGATCTCAGCCATTCTGACAGATATAAGATAGAATCTCAAAGTAGTTTTGATTTGCATTTCCCTGATGTCTAAGGATGTTGAGCATTTCTTTAAGTGCCTCTCAGGCATTTAGTTTCCTCTTTTCAGAATTTTATGTTTAGATCTATACTCCAACTTTTAAATTGGATTATTACTTTTTTGATATCTAGTTTCTTGGGTTCTTTATATATTTTGAATATTAGTCCTTGATGGTATGTGGAATTGATAAAAACCTTTTTCCATTTTGCCACTGTACGTAGTAGTGGTGTTCTTTGCCTTTCAGTTTCATGAGGTCTCATTTATTAATTGCTTATCTTAGTGTCTGTTATATTAGTGTTCAGTTCAGAAAGTTGTGTCCTGAGCAAATGAGTCCAAGACTATATCCCACTTTCTTGTCTAATAGGCTCAATGTATCTAGTTTTGTGTTGAGGTCTTTAATTCATTTGAAGTTGAATTTTGTACAGGGTGTGAGTATGGATCTATTTGGTTTTTTCTTCATGCAACTGTATAGTTTCACCAACATTGTTTGTTGAAGATGCTATGTGTTTTCCAATATGTATTATGGCTACTTTAAAAAAATAAGGTGTCTGTAGGTGTGTAGATTTATGCCTGAGACTTTAGTTAAGTTCCAGTGATGAACATGTCTGTTTTTGTACCACAACCATGTAGTTTATATTACTAAAGCTCTGTATTACAACTTGAGATTGGGAATGGTGAGACTTTCAGCAGTACTTTTAGTGATCAGGATTGTTTTAGCTATATTGGGCTTTTTGCTTTTCCCTACAAAACTGAGAATTGTCTTTTTTTTTAATTGTATATTTTATTTATTTACATTTCAGATGTCATCCCCTTTCCCCATTCTGCCCCTCACCCCAGAAACTCCCTATTCCATTCCCTCTCCTCCTTTTTGCTTTTATACCATTTTAATTACATGTAAGTATTAAGGTCAGTTCTAGGTTGAGGAACTAGCAATACAACAGATGCAAGTAGTCAAGGAACAAGCAAGACAATAAACACAAGTAGTTAAAGAACAAACAAGGCAATAAACAAAGTTCTGTATCACTCCCATGACTGCTGTTTCTAAGGGCTTATCAGGATGACCAAAATAACTGAGCCTACTTCTGATTCCTAGCCCAAAGTCATTTTCATGTCTGAAGCCTACTTCTTTGTTCTAGCCTAAGATTCAGATTCCTGCCTGAAATTATTTCTTTGTTGTAGCCTAAGACTGAGATTCCTACCTGAAATTACTTCTTTCTTCTAGACTAATGTCAGATTCCTGCCTGAAGTCCACTTCCTTGTCCTTGGCCAATGTCATATTCCTGCCAAGAAACCCATTTTCTTGTCAGATTCTTCCCAAGCAGCCCCAAAAACTCTCCACCTCTCCCCTATTTTATTTTATAAATAAGACTGAGCCTGTCTTAGATTGTTCTGACAAGAATGCCTTCCTTACCCATTGTGGAATATGGTTTTAGGTTGGTAAGGCTCTGTACAGAATCTTACTTGTCCTTGGCTTGCTAGCCTGTTAAATTAATAACTCTGCCTGGGGTCGAGAATTGTCTTTTAAATGACTGTGAAGAACTGTGTTTGAATTTTGATGAGGATTGCATTAAATCTGTTGAATTGTTTTCAGTAGAATGGTCATTTTTACTGTGTTATTCCTACCAATCTATTAACATAGGAGATCATTCCATCTTCTGATTGCTTCAATTCCTTTTTTCAAAGACTTAAGGTTTTGCCTTACAAGTCTTTCACTTTCTTGGTTAGACTTACCCCAATATATTTTATATTACTTGAGGCTGTTGTGAAAAGTATTTTTTCCATGATTTCATTCTCAATCCAATTGTTATTTGTGTATCAGAAGGTACCTGATTTTTGTGAGTTAATCTTGTATCTAGGCACTTTGCTGACGATGTTTATTGGTTGTAGTAGTTCCCTGGTAGAATTTTTGGGGTTGTTTATGTATACTTTCATTTCATCTGCTATCAGTGATATGCTGACTTCTTCCATTCTAGTTTGTATCCCCTTGATCTTCTTTACCTGTCTCATTATGCTAGCTAAAACTTTAAGTACTATATTGAATAGATATGGATAGAATAGATAACCTTGTCTTGTTCCTCATTTTAGTGGAATTGCTTTGGGCTTCTTGCCATTTAATTTCATGTTGGCTACAGGATTTCTGTAAATTGCCTTTATTATGATTACATATGTCCCTTTTATCCCTGATCTCTCCAACCTTCCTTTTCTAATACAAAACAATGTGTATTTATTTAATATACATTGTAAGCATTCAAGCAGACTTAATTTTTAAAATATAACAAAAATAATACCACGACTTAGAAATCCAGAAGAAGTGACAGACCATGGAAGAAAAAAGATAACAGAAAATCAAAGCTGGACAGCTTGGGTCAGGGCTCTTGGCTGTATATCTGGTTTAAGTAGATTTCTAGCACGCACTTCTTAAACGCTATGTTTTTTTTTTTTTCCTAGAACTTGGTAGCATGTGTGTTCAAAGAGCTAGCAATGTTTTGCTCTCCTAGCTGGCTCTGGATAGAGAGCAAGGTGGTCCTGTCATCATATACTGTGGACCACTTACCCTTGAGGATATTCAGGCAGATGTTGCCCTGGTGGCCACATTAGGGTGGTAGCAGGGTGTGAGAAATTTCACTGTGGGTACGTTTTAAGGGTAGCCACTGGAGAACATTAGGGAAAGTTTATACTTCAAGTCTTCATATTCAGTGCCAGCTGCTCCAAAGATGGTCCCTACCCATTTGAACAGGTTGTCTGATTCAGAAAAGGTGGAAATTCCCTTGTTACCAGACATCATGAGTGTCATCAGCTCCTTCTTGCCCACAGGATCCTGAGCCCCGGTTGGGCTCATCTCTCTTGCAAAAGGTGGCAATGTGGTTTTGTGAGGCCATCGTAGAAGGGCTGACACCAAGACAGGAGTGTCAAGATGAAAAAGCAACTTCTCCAACATTCATTATCATGAAGGTATATTGGATTTTTGTCAAAGGCTTTTCTGCATCTAATGAGAGGATCATTTGTTTTTGTATTTCAGTTTGTTTACATGGTGGATTACATACTGATTTTCATATATCAAACCATCCCCACATCACCTAGATGAAGCTTTCTTGATCATGGTGAATGATCTCAGTGTGCTCTTGTTTTCATTTTGCACATATTTTTTTGAGTATTTTTGTATCTGTGTTAACAAGGGAAATTGATCAGTAATTTTCTTTGTTGGGTCTTTATGTGGTTTGGGGTTCATACTATGTAGCATTAAAATGAGTTGAGCAACATTCCTTCTGTTTTTACTTTGTGGAATAATTTGAGGAGTATTGGAATTAACTTGTTTTGAAAGAATGACTAAATTCGGCATGAAAATCATCTGACCCTGAACATTTTTAGTGGGGGAGTTTGATGGTGATGGTTGACATTTAATGACTGCTTTTATCTCATTGGGATTATAGGTCTGTTTAAATTACTTTTAAACTTCAATTTTGACATTTTACATAGTTGTACCATCAAATATTGTGGAAATAAATAAGGCTCATATATCATAATTATACTGCATTCTTTAAAGATATGATAATGCTCTTTGGGACATAAATTTCTTACTGATACATCTTATTCAAAACTCAGTAAATATTTTGGGTTTTAATTCATTGAATAACTCATGAAGAATATTTTTTCTAATCTTTTGATCTATGTTTCAATAACTTTATCTATTCAGCCCTGTGTCTAGCTATGCATTTGGGTTACTGTAAGTTTAGCAGTTGTTATTTACAAAGCTTATTTGGAGTACCTGTTGTGTGAAATGCCAAAGTTCAGGATGGTCTCTGGGCTTATGATTTCAAAGAAATTCTTTAAATATTATAAAGTGGCTTAGTCATTCAATGACTCAAAGATGCTGAATTTGTACTATTGAGACTTCTTAGTGTGTGTGACCTGGAAGATCTGTAGAATACACTATGGGACAAACATTTCTTCAAACCATTAAAACTTTTTTTATATTGATTTTTTTTTGTTTGCTTGCTTGTTTTTTGAAGACAGGGTTTCCCTGTGTAGTCCTGGCTATCCTAGAACTAGACTGTTGTATAGTCTAGCCTTGAACTCAGATATCTGTCCTGCCTCTGCCTCATGAGTTCTGAGATCAATGTGTGTGCCACCATGCTCAGCTTTACATATTGATTTTTTTATGATTGGAATTTTAAATTCAATGCTATAAATTTAGTAATGAAAGTTACAATTTCTGAGTTGAAGTTTTTGTATTGATTGTTTTCATTTCTATTTGATACATTTTCAAGTATATAAATATAATTACACTTGCCTTATGTTGAATAGTAAACTATTCCCTTTACATGACAGCATGTATGGTTTGTATCTTGTTTATGGGTACTGGGTACATATTTTATGATATGAATGTGCCCTGCGCACAGGTTTAGGTATTGATGGTTTATTCTTAACCTGATGGTACCGTCTTGGGAGGTTGTGGGAACCAGCTGGAGGCAGTAGATCATTTGGGACATGTTCTCAGTCACTATGTTTTGTCCTGGGTGATTTTTTCCAAAGCTGGCCTTGGACTGAAATTTCTGCTGGATCCATAAGATCCAATACATCTTTATTTCTTTAATTTTTTTCTTAGGAGTTTGTAACGGTGGCAGGGAATCTTACAGCAACATGAGTATACACAAATTCATACTTACACATATGGTAGCCAATATATACTCTTAACACCAAATTCTAGTCTTTCTTTGTATTCAGGAAATAAGATATTCTAGCAAACTGCACAGCTTAGAGAGCTAATGAACTTTATTGCAAGGTAGCTTTAAGCTTTCATTCCTGAATTCCAATTTGTTTGCAATTGCTCATCCTTAGCAAATATTACTAGAAAAATAGTGATCAGCTATTAAGAGCCTAAAATGCTCAGGCATTAATATTAAAAAAATCTAATAACTTGGTAGAAAGGGGAAAAGTATAATTCAGACACCAAAAGTCTTTAGGGCCAGGATGCCAATAATCATTCATGAACTCTACTGCCTAAGTTCCCACCTCTTTTCTATTTTATAATTCATAAATACTTCAACTGTCAAAAATACTTTTCTCACACACTTGGAAAATCTTTTACAACTAAGTTTATGAAATTGAATCACTAGTGAGGCTAGATCAGCCTAGACACTTTTAATTGTTTATTCCCTGTAACTTTGATTAAAGTTATCAGTTACTTTTACTGAGATCTAATTTTCTGTTTGTTTCTTTTCGGAGTTTCCATTGAAGTTGCCACCTGTTTACCCCCCCTACCCTCCCATCTCCTTTTATACCATTTTAATTACATGCAAGTATTAAGGTCAGTTCTAGGTGCAACTAGTGAAGGAACAAGCAAGACAATAAACACAATAGTCAAAGAATAAGTAAGACAATAAACAAAGTTTCATGACCAAAATATCTGAGCCTACTTCCCTGTCCAATCCCAAAGTCATTTTTATGCCTGAAGCCTACTTCTTTGTTCTAGCCTAAGATTTAGTTTCCTGCCTGAAATTATTTCTTTGTTCTAGCCTAATGTCAGATTCCTGTCTGAAGCCCTTTTCCTTGTCCTTGGTCAATGTCAGATTCCTGCCAAGCAGCCCCCAAAGCTCTCCATCTTTCCCCCTTTTTATATCATAAACAAGACTGAGCCTGTCTTAGGTCATTCTGACAAGAATGCCTTCCTTACCCATTGTGGAATATGCATTTTAAAATAATAATATTTCCTTAAATAAATGCAACTTTGAAAGTCTCAATAAGCAGAAACATTGCTTTTTAGATAGTGGCTTAACATATTTTATCATCTAGTGTCACAAATTTCTTGGAAGTTCTTACTACTATCATAATTTCAAAGTCTTTCTGTGGTCCGAAGTATGAATGTACTCGTGATAGTCCTCTTTCAATGTGCAATTTTCTTTGTTAATTTGTAACTCTTTTGTTGATGCATCTTCTTCTCTGAATGACACTGTAGAGCACTTCTTGGTGTTGATGCCACCACTGCTCAAATCCTGGAACACAAACTATAGGACTTCATAATTCTTTTTAAAAAAATCTAATGGAATTCAATTTAGATTTGTTGGTTTTTCACTTACAGTTCTCATTCTCTTCTTCCAACGTAAGATTTATTTTGTCTGCCACCATTAATGTTTATCTCTCTTCCTATGTTCTTCCTCTATGGGAGTCTCTGAAATTTCTCTACAAGAAGATGTTGGACTGAAGTTTCATTAACATGTGTAAATGTTAGGGATAGACAGGCATCTAGCAGTGAAATGAATGATAATGAACCTTCTTCCATCTGTCCAATCTGACTATCTTTATGAGTTTTTATCCATACTGTGAACAGCTCCTTTCTTGTCAGTAGGAGAGGTGCTGGTAGCTACTCTTTCACCTTTATTTGTTAGTAATCCCAGAGCAAAAAAGACTAATGGTGTCTCCCCAACTTTGTATATTAACTCATGAAAATAAAGTGGTTGGTTTTGTTGGTCATATGTCCTATTGGGAACCAATCACAGTGGTTGGAGAAAGCAGTTGATCTGATTGGCCAGCTTAGCATGACTTATCTACAGAAGAAGAGTTAGGTAATTACTAGCCTCCTCATGAGCACAGGGAAGTGGATATATTGAATAGCAGTGTAAGTGCTTCACAGCAGAGTGACAATCTGAGCCTCTAGTTTCATTTGTAATACTAAAGATGCAATTCTACTATGAAAGCACTTGCTGTGTTTAAAGCCTATTGTGTAGGCACGAAAATTTGTACTGTCTTTGTTTTCTAAATTGAACATGATAAATTGTCATCCTGAATATAGATAGACTTTTGAAAAAAATATAAATATATGTTAGTCAGATGTCTATTGATAGTGCCTAACAATGACAAGTGACAGCATATATACAAGGGACATGAAAGTCAAGATTGACTAAGAGTAGAACCATGTAAGGATAGTGAAATCTATTTTAAATCCATTAGAAAGGCTTCAATAGGTAACAGTAATGAGTTTTACAGCATCTAGATCAAAAATACCAAATGAGCAGCTACTTCACTTTACACGATCCATTAATCATTGTGCCTGCATACCTGGTCTTTTAAAATGGACCATGACTGTGGTAGGGAAGATGCCGATCTGTGAAATGTTCAGACAGAAGTCCACACAAATGTTAACCACAGTGATGGCTTATATAAAATATTGAAGGTTGTGATAACATCAGGAAAAAAAAACTTAGTTAAAATGAATGAAAAATATTTTAACCAGACAAATGATTATTCATTTTTGGTACTCTGCAAAAATTATCCCATGCTCAGCATAAAACTCAGCACAATCTTTATCCAAATATGATTGGGCGGTGTCACTGATTGACTTTATCACCTGCTGAATCGCAGAGACCCTTCCCAGAGGCTTCAAAATTCTTCCAGGTGCCAGCATCTGTGCTCCAACTGCATGCTTCAGCTAGTATCTACTGATGTGTGTGTATTGATTCAAATGTGTTTTATTCCAGAGCCATTTTATATCAATTCACTTGTTATTGTAAGGAAATAACTAAATATTAATGAATATGAATAATATTTCCCCCAAAAGATAGTTGTTTCTGAGAAAACATAAGTTGATTCTATTGTGAAATCTGATTTACAACAGTACATTGTAGCATTGAGAGAGTGTCTTCTCTACCTCCCCAATTTGTTGGTCCACTTTGTTTTAGCTCAAATGTCTTCTGAATTCGGGAAGATTCAGGAAGCTGAATTAGGAATCATTATTAATCCCTTAGCACGCTCCCTTGCTGTTTGTGCTTTCCACATGTTTCGGCCAAGGGGAACCCTGTGGGCAATCATGGGAGGTTTTGAATGATTGTTCTTCTTCTCACACCTTTCCTGTGCATCACAGAAGTCTATCTTGTGGACCAAAGTTTTCACTTGTGGACACACAGAGGTCTCTCTTTGGTGACCATGCCTCTCAGACATACAGGTGCCAGTGCTGCTCTATTGTTTGCCAGTCCATGATTTCTGTGTGTCTCCGTGCTGTGCCTAGGTTTTCATTATCCATCCCTTGTTTAAGCTCACTCATTGTGAGTGTACCTTCTGTTTCATTCCAGTACTCTGATAGACACAAGACCTAAAGAGAAGTTAAAAACAAATGTCACCATCAGTCAATCCTGATGACCAAATTTGAATTCATCGTTTCCTATGCTGATAGAAGAAAGCAAAACATCAAAGAAAACTTTCAAATTACAATTTCATATTCATAAGCATGTGGTTAATAAGTTTCTTACAGGCACATGTTCTGTTCCTACTGCCACGGGGGAAACCAATTATTTATAGTTTTGTTTAATTCAGTGTCTGGCACTAGATTTAACAAGTACTCATCACTGGTACTTCTTGAAATTTGGTAAAACAAAAGCTTAATTTGTGATTAAAAGCAATATTTTTTTTTCAGATGTGTGCTCTGATAAAGTCACCTGTCACTGATCAAATAACTGCTGAATGAGCTTTAGGAAGAATATTTGTTAGGCATAGCCAGATTAGACCATATAGAAAAGTTTTTCATGTCTTTTCATATCAACAGAATTGAAGTAAATTAAAACATGCAAATATAAATGGTAAAATAACGTGAATCATGAAAGTGCATGTTATTTTGATAGTAGAGCCATGTGGGTCACGGTTCCATATATACCTATGCATATCAACACCTGACTTTCCAATCTATTGGAAAATACTGTATTTGTTAATTTTTTGCTGCACTGTGTTCTGATGTTTCAACATTTTTCTATGTGACACAACTATATTTGTGCGTGTACACATATATGTGCTTACATATAAGTAGATGTCACGATGCATGTGGTAGGAGAAAGGATGAGCTCAGGAGTCAGTTCTTACCTCCCACCTTTGAGGCAGAGTCTTATTGCCCATCACTATGTATGCCAGGATAGTTGGCTTGTAAGCTGCAAGGGTTCTGAGGTTCTCCTTCCTTTTCACCATGGAAGCTTTGGGATTTCAGTCATCCACTATTACATATAGTTCCACCCACTACTTTATGTAGCTTGTATAACATCCTGAGATTTGAATTAGATATTCACACTTGTGTGACAAAGATTTTACCCCCGAGCTGTCTCCCAATGGTGTGACACTTCAAAAACCACCTTGCACAGAATGCATATCATACTTTACTCATTACTTTATATGTATATATAGACCTATGGCAATCTAGTGTGTTAAGTTGTTTATTCTTTCCATTTAAAGGGAAGGAACGTGAAGCACAGATTTGTTAAAATCACTATCTATACTTTCAACCTAGAACTTTCAGTACCATTAATGTCCCATGTTTGGTTCACTTTCTTTTCCAGAGCCCACAAAACGGCTGCTACCTTCCCTAGGTGCATTCTACACTGAGAACACTTAATTTTGCTCACTTAAAATTCATGTGATTCATTGTATCTTATTTATTCATTTAGAGATAGGTTCTCACTGTATAGTATTGACTGTATAGAGTTTATTGGGGTAATCTCAAACTCAAGAGGTACACTTATCTCTGTCTCCCCAGTGCTGGGATGAAATTGTGTGTCACCACACCTGGTCACATGATTCCTTTTCGACTGAATTCTCTTCAGTGGAAAAAGTATTTCAATTGCTGGGCATAATGAGTCATATAAACAACAATATTTTGTTTTAACTTATAGGAATAAATGTTCTCATCTCAAAAAGGGTCTTTGGTGTGTGTGTGTGTGTGTGTGTGTGTGTGTATATATCACATAACAAAGAAAAAGAGGAAATGAATTTGAGAAATATTAAGGATATGGGTAATAGTACCTGGGAAAGGTTTGTGAAGACAATGAAAGAGAGAGAATTTGTAATTATATTTTAATTAAAAAGTAAAGGAGTATCACCTTAGTAATCTATAGGGGACTAATGTAACTTTAATCAAGGAATATGTTTCTGTTGGACCAAATGATGAAATACTTTATGGAGGAACAGATATAAAAGTACTCAAACACCTTCAGTCTCTGACCTATAAAAGCACTCTGTGAAGCCCTTTAACTTTTCCTTCCTTTAGTGTGGCAACCTAGGACATTAAAGGTGTCCTACTGAATTCACATGAGATAGAAAAGAGTGCCTAGCCTGTTCTCAACTGTAAAGTGAGTAAAAATGAACTTTGTTATTTTGTGATGCATAACTAGGAAGACTTTGTCACTAGCAACTAGAGCAGAATAGGTACCTTAAACCTATGGTTTTGGAAATAGCTGGGTAGGACAATAGCATCAGTATTTTAGGTCATTACTACTTGCCTTGGCAAGGTGATTATAAATGCATTTCTCGGAAAGGAACTGGACACTCTACGAGTAAATCAAGAGAAGCAAAGTGTGGAAATATCCTTGCCATGTAATAAGATGCTGAATCCGTGATGATGAGAAGGCACAAAAAATGGAATAAGGTCCTAATATAGCAAATTTCAGCATTACATAGACTTAAGTCTTGTGGTTCCAGAGATTTTCCAAGAAAAATGGCATTGGCTTAAGAGAGACTGTGGTGACAGGGTGGGTGAGCCAGGTACTGATTCAGGAAACAGATAGACATAGAGTTTGAGAATTCCTTCTGTCAAAGAACTCTGCACTTGCACAAGGGGCCAAAAGTAAGCAGACCAGAAATCTACTAACTTCTGAAGGGTTTACATTACTAAGGGAACTACAATCCTAGTCTTAAAAAATTCATTTGATCTTTTCAGACCTCAGAATACTTTTAGGTCCCAAAACTTTTGAAGAAAAAAAGTCAAGCTGCAAAGGCTATCACAGCTCAATTGTAAAGAATGGTCTCCAATATTCACATTAGATGTGACTGGGGAGATCAATGGACAAAGGGGATGTCCTTGTCACAGAACCATGGCTGGCAAAATGCCTCAGGCAAAGGCATTCTCTTTTCTCAGAGAGGATCACTGCTGATGGGGTCAGTAAGTAAAACTGCATATGTGCACTTTTAACTCCAAGAACAAGCTCCAGTTCTCAAATGAACGTGTTACCAAGTTTCCAGATGTAATGAGGTATCTTAACAGAAAAATTGTTGCTTTAAGTAACAGACACAAACATTGCTTCATCCCTGAAATGTAAGCTTGAAATAAGTGTAAATACTCCACAAGATAATGATGGGCATTGTAACAATTTGAAATACATTATAGAGCTTGCATGCTTGCTCTGTGGAAAACTGCAATTGCTAGTACCTCATTTGGGAAACTTCCAGTAACTTCCAAACACTCAGGCAAACTAAAATTTCAGTGAATTTGAAAGTGATCATGGCATTATAAGATTGAATTCTGGCCAGCAGTTATATCCTTATGGTCTTATTCATATTTGATTTCTGTGCATACAGTAAGCATAGTCTTGTTGGTTGGATTGACATTCAAACTGATGTTCTCAAGGAGGAGCAGGTCAAAGGGAAATGTTGCCTATATTTCTTTTACTACCAGTTTTAGTTTAAGGCAGAGATGACTCATTATTTTACACCAGAATAAATGCCCTGCACTGTGGAATAACAAATCACATCTTTTAGAAGAAGTCTTGAGATGCATAACTGCAAATGAATTCATGCTTACAGCAGTCATATCTGACAAGCATCTCTGGGCTGAATCACTTGGCAGGAGTAAGTTAACTGAGAACTGGGAGAAGAGAGAGAACAGAAGGAATACAGAGTGTAGGAGGCATTCTACAATTTAACAAGATGCCTAGTGATGCCTTGTGATAGTTATATATAAAGACCCACTGGTCTTAGGACACGGAGTAGAAGAACTAGATGATATCAGGACTTTTAAGATAGAAAGTGCTGAGTAACTATGGTGGTGGAGTCATAGTCTACATATACCAATTAATTGCATTTTATATATTTACCTTCCACCTACTCAGCTCTTCATTTAAATTTAAGTCAGCAGAGTTCAAATACTAGTACTTCATGTGAGGATTAATGTATCTATCTCTAGATAGATACATACATAGATAGATAAATAGATAGATATGAAGAATATATCAGCTCTATAAGATAATGAAATCCTCTATTATACCCTCACTCTTGTCATTATGATATGTTGAAACATGGTCCAAGAATGGAGTTGTGTAGGAGAATTCTTAGTACTTGTGAGAAAACTCCAAGAAAACAAGGATCTCTTGACCTAAGTTTCTTCACAAATACAGAATTGTTCTGGAAATGTGTTTTTATGCTCCTCCATGTGTAGCAGATTGGAGTGAGTTTATTTCAAATTATTCATTACACTTGGCTATTGTTATTTGTTTATATGCTTCTATAGAAAAACATGCTTTTGCTACATGCAGTTTGTCTGCTATGTATGACTTGTCCACCATGTGAAGTTTGTCCTTATAACTTTATACTTACTTACTGAGTCTTCTTAACACCTAGAGTATAAATTGTCTGATGCTCTGAATAAAGTTGGCTAAAGCATCAGACTTTAGTCTACCTTATTTACTGACTCCTTTCTCCTAAGGTCCTACAACCTCTAGAAGAACAGTGACAAGGATGAAAGTATGATCAAGAGCAAGTATTTGGGGACAACCCTGCATCCTGCATGGTCATGGAAGAGATAGTGTGCCATGTTTTCCCACCCCAGGAGCAAGTCAGCAGAGCATTGGCCTCCATGAATGTTGACAGTTGCTGGATGTGAGGCTTGTTCATATAAAAATATGTATATTTTACTTCATGTTCCTTTTTCAGGAAATATTCTCCCTGCCATGGTTTTTGGGGAATGTCCTCTTTGCTAAGGTTAATGACTACATGATAATCAGAGACAGCACAAGTCATGGAGGTGAGGGTATGTCTATGTCTTTAGCAAAATGGTGAATGCTGTGACCTTCAGGACAGCCTTTAAGGCTGTGGTAAAAAAAAACTCTGAAAGCATGAGATCAAAAATATATAATTTTTCAACTATGCAAAATATAAGAATACAATATGAATTGTATGAAGGTCTTCACAGACTTAAAGAACAGAGGCAGCTGCACTATGAGACAGCTTGTTAGAAAGATACAAAGACAGGCAGATTCAAAGCAGACAGATACCTGAGTTCAAGGACAGCCTGGGACAGAGTGGTCCAGGTGTGGTTGGAATGGCAATCTCAGAATGGGATCCCACACAGCTAAATTTATTGCTTGTGCTTACAAAGGCAGGCAGATCTCTGAATTCATTTGCAATGCTAAAAATGCACTTGGTTTCTTTTTCTAAGAATTAGGGGGCTGGTGTATGTTGATTCGTGGGATAATCAAAGGGAACCTGGGGTAAATGACTGTTCTGATATCTAAATAATTGACTGGGCTTTCATCTATGAGAGCTGAACTATCTGTATGAGCTGTCTGGAGCTCTCCAGAGAAAGCTGTCTTGAGCAGAACACAGGTCATCAGCTTGCACCCCATGAATGACTTTGAATCATTTTTCTTGCTGCTTTCAAACAGCTCTTCTCTCAGGACCTCTCTCCAAGTCGAGGCTGGTCCTTAGCACACAGGTATTATGCCATCCTGTAGGATGTACTTTTTTTTCTCTGAGCTGATAAAGAAGAATGAGAGTCTGAACTGTATCAATTTTCCTATAATAGGATGAAAAAAATAAAAAAGGGGAAATGAACGAAGACTAAGATAACCAAAAGGTTAAAATGCACTGGATTTAGAGTTGTCAAAATCTAATCATGGCCCTGTCTCATGTTTCCTTCCTTGCCTCCATGAGTTGGATTTGTCTCTTGTAACTGAAACACTCCTAACTCAGTAAAGCTGGATACATTTGTATCACATCAGGTTTTTATTCATTCCTCCCAGTTTTCAACTCCAAACCACACTAGAACTACCCATATTAATTTTAGTTTTCTAGGGCTTGCTGCTCTTTGGATTTCAAGGTCTTTGAGCTTCCTGGTTTTCCCTGATTCTTATAGGAATATTCTTCATAGGCAAAGATTATCCTATGCTGGCTTAAGAAACATGTTTGGAGTTTACTCTGTTTAGGCATTTTATTTGCCCATTTGATTTTGTTTCTTTCTGGCTCTATCTTGTATAGATACTCAAGTTGCTAAATTTTATACAAGAAATAATATATTGCCCTTTGGTATTTGGTTTGGGTTGGCCAATGTGCAGCACATAACAGAGGATTCAAGATGACTCCTGAACTTTTGGCTTCCCTCCCTGACTGGATGCAGCATATCTTCTTCCCTCCTAGGGAGTTCTTGCCAGGAGGCAACTCTTATGTAAATGTCTGTTAGGGTCTGTAAGTTGTTCCTACCACTAGCTGCAGAGGCTGTGACTTTCCAATGTGTTCATTATCCAGTGAAAATTCTCTTCAGGACCTTCATAAATGCATCACCTTCACTACTCTTCTGAACTCCCTTGTTTACATGGGCCATGCTTCTCAAAGTTTGCACAATAGCATCTTGTACAAAGTAGGACCCAGAGGTAGCAGTGATTTTATATTCTCTTCCCACCTTTATGAAATAGTTATGGGGTAAACATCAATCTATTACTTGTTATATCCTAGACACTTCATTTTGACATTTGTGCTATGAGGAATGTGATACCATGTCATCCATAAGAACTCAGAATAAACTCTTGACAGACACAAATCTCCAACACCACACATTTGGACTTCACAGCCTCTAGAACTATGAGAATTAGATATTTGTTGTCTATAAGCCACATAACATTTTTGTTCTTTGATGAAACAGGATTTCTCTGTGTAGCCCTGGCTGCTCTGGAACTCACTTTACAGACCAAGCTGACCTGGAACTCAGAAGTACACCTGCCTGTCTCCCAGATTTAAGTCCTGTACCACTATGTCTGGCTATAAGCCACATAACTTATGACATTTCCTTGTAGCAACCCATTTGAACTAGGACAGTGGACAATAGGCAACAACATACCAAGTTAATAAGCATAAATTTGGAAGGTGAGCCTTCTGTGGAAACTACTAATAGATATATAGGTTTGAAAATATGTATCTAAAATTGCAAATGATGGGGGTGAATTTATAGGTAAGGTTATAAAGAATGCATATTTATTTATTTATTCATTCATTTATCAAAATGTAGGTTTTGTAGATGTTAAGAGTTCACAGTTTTATTTTGTGAGGCTAACAAAGAAAATGATTGCTGTCATGAATAAATTAAATGCTCCTTCTTAATATATTAAATAGAACTAACATAACCTGGTATATACATCACAATAGTAAGAGACGGAGACCAACATCATTTTAGACTGATGAGGGTCATTTTTTTTTTTTTTGATTCTAGAACACTATTTTTTTCATTTCTGAATTTTTAAAAATTATTTTATTTATTTACATAGTTGTTGCCCCCCTTAGTCTCCCTCCCACAGTTCCTCATCCCATTCCTCCTCCCCTTTGCTTCTGAGAGGGTGCTCCCCCACACCACCAGCCTCCCCCTTCCTTGGAGCCTCAAGTCTCTCGAGGATTAAGCACACTAGAATACTATTTTTATAGTAGAGAACTTATACATTTTTAGAATCCTGAACAAAGGATGACTCCTCAGCCTTTCTGCTAAGATCAAGGATAGAATCCCGAAGAAAGGACTTCATGTCCTTACCACTGTATACCCATGAGTCTGTGTTTCCCTCCAGCAGCACTCACAATGCCCTTTAAGAGGGCCCTGTGCTCTCCATGTTTCTGTCATATGCTATTCCGATATCTCATTGCTGTAGCCCAGGGGACTCCAATACATCATCTTCCCTCTTCTGTCTGAGCAGTCGCCTCTCAAGTTCTTTTCAGAAACTTTATCATGTCTGACTTTAAGTGTTTTCAACCAAGTCCCCTCAGAACACTCTATCTCTATTAAAATCAATTTCTTTATGTGAGGCTGTATTTTTACTTGCCTTTTGAGGAACAGGGAAAAGAATAATTTCAGAATTCTTGAAATATCTATTTGTTCCTTTTGAGAAATGGATGAAATGTTCTGAAGTTTCAAGCCTACCCATGACTGATAGAAATGTCGTGAAGTGGCAAGGTTTTTCTGCCCCCATGTATCCATGAATAGATGTGCTCTACATGCAAATAACAGACTTAGAAAGAGCTGAAAGAAATCACGTAGAACACAAGTAGGAAAGCCATAGTGTAAACTCAAAACCTTGCAAATGCCAGTATTGTATGAGACAAAATACTGTAATGGCTAATTAATACTGCAGTAGGTCAATGTGGTCAAAGAAATGTTAACAAGATGATCTTAGATTGTAACAAAGTGATCTTAGGGTATAACAAAGGTGACTTTAGGGTACAACAAGTGACCTTAGGGTGTTACTTAGTCTTTGTGACTCAGTTTTTCCTATATAAAATAGAAAATACTCCCACTACATCTACCACATAGGGTTATTTGAATATTAAATGAAAATTGCATGCAAAATGCTTAGAACTATGTTCATGTTATAATGATTATCACAGTAATTTCTCATCTGCTGGTTCACTTCCTATTACTTCATATGTTTGGGCTCAATATGGTTCATAATTTTGCATGGAAAATTTTGGAAATAAGAAATGTAGGCTTAGATTTTTTTAAAAATCTACTTTTAATAAAGATTCTCAAACACTTTGGCCCCCACTTCTACTCCATTGTTCAAAGGTAGGGGAAAAAAGATGATAAATAGAACAAAAGGATATGGACCTCTTTAGAAGTAGTTCCTTGGGGCAATTCCAATATCCATTGTCAGGATGCCAGCAGTCTAGTTCAGTAACATCAGGATATCAAACACAAATCAGCAGTGGGCATGATCCAGTAGAAACCACTAGGCTTCCACTGAATCAACACTAGTCAGCAAGAGTGAGCAGGATCAGCTGTGATGCCAGGAGAAGTTCTCTGCCATGCCTCTCTCAATGAAGTGAAGATCAGTAAATGCAGGAGACCAGTGTTGCAAAGCTAGCTATGCAAAACATGTCACTGTTCATTGAGTCCTATGTATATTCCCTCCAAACATCAGGTGTCCTCCTATGGGTCTTGCCTCAGCAAAACACCGTGTGAGTCTTTCTTAGCAAAACACCATGCGAGTTTGCATCACATGACACTACCAGAAACTTCCCCTTCAAAGAAATTTATAATTTAAAACTATTTACTGTTCTGAGTTGAACAATGAAATTTTGTGTGTCTTTTCTCTTCCCAACCCAGGATATAAGTAAACTCTGTGTAAAGTGTATCCTCACTGTATATTATCTGCTCAGGACATGAATAATATCTGTGTAAAGTGTGTCTTCACTATACACTATCTGCCCATTTGTCAGTTGGCAGTTTCCTTGGTTATCTGTTACTGCTTGTGTTCAATTAATTATTTCACTTAATAGTTACTCTGAATTATGAGGTCATAAATACGAGAAATTTGGATACAATAAGAAGAAACCTTAATTCAATACCTTTTTGTAAAAAGAAGAAATTTCTGTGCCTAATAGGAAAAAAAATATTGTATGCTGATTTAGTGTTGGGGAGAATCACTCTTTTGTCTGTGAAGGTATAATACTAATGCTGGTTTTATTGCCATACCTCAAACTGCAAGTGCTATTACCATAGCACAGGAAAACTACATGGAAAAGGCATAGCATTTGTAGATGCATGTGATGAGGGCCAGGATTAGGTATTATCTTTAGATTGAGACATCTCTTGAGGTGTTGGGTTGTAACCTTTGGAGCTGAAACAAGATGTACTGCCCTGTTTTCTGGCTGCAATTCCTGACACCATTCTTGATTTTGTTACTTCTTGTACTCTCTACAAGCAAGCTTGCATCAAATACTGTATTCTTCCTTGGCTTCTTGCAACTCATCTGCCTTCATTTTTACTGTTTTCTTCCACGTCCATTGTGATATTGGCAAACCCAATAGATACTTTTAAGCATTTGTGTACATAAACATCCAGAGACATTCAATGTAAGGGATTGTTTTCTCTTTGAGCATTTTTGAATCTATTACTACATTTTAGGCTGTTTTTCTTATGTCTTCCTAAAGAAATACTCCTCATTTTTCCTTTATAAACTTTTCATATACCTCACAGTGCATGGATCCATCTCTCAACCTTCATCTGAGAAACTTCTCTGCAGTAGATAGTGACTAACACAGTGACATAAAACTGACCAAGATGCAGAGAATAGGAAATCACAGAATGTTCAGCCATAAAGATAATATGTATACTGTACCCTGCCATCCAAGGTTCAGGAGTCATTACTGAAAAGGTGATTAGAAAGAGTCTAAGAGCCAGAGGTAGTGGATAACTACAAAGAAACATTATGTTTTTTCAAGAACATAGCAGGTCAGCTGCAAATATGAATCCACAGAAGTTGCAACAGCAGTACACACAAACCTGTGAAAGTATAGGCTGGACCAAATCCCAGAGTGGAGATAAGATCTAGGCACACAGCTCCACCATTAGCTATAGAGATATTGGACATTGTTAGCTGCTAGGAGAGGATAGAGACAGTCTTTTCTAAGAGTGCAGCCCCTGGTAAGTCAACTACTGTCCAGTTAAAGTCCACATATCCAGGAGTATTTAGGCAACACAAATTGCTCTTGAAGGATTAAAAAGGAAGACACAGAGTTGAGTGGGTGGATTTATGAAGAATTTGGGGAGACAGGCAACTATGATAAAAATCTTAACTATCAAAGAATTAACATTGAGAATAACTTAGACTATCTCAACCTACTTCTTAAATTCAACATCTTTTCTTTAAGTAATCACACTCACATCTGTACCATCAAGTCTTAACCTATGTTCATCATTTCTATAGTACTTTATAGCCAAACTTTCTATAGGAAAGTACAGGAAAGAATGTAAGTAGAAACCATCTAGGTTTTATGACATATGCTCAGATAATATAAGATTGCAAAGTTGCCACTAAAAGTGTGAATCTTAGAATGTGGTCTTTAGTTATGTGTGACATGGCTGCTGAGTAGGAAAATCAAAGTATTCTTTGGTAACATAAGTTGTTTCTGACAAAGCCTTTTGAAGAAGAAACTTGATTGCCTAGGGCTTCTCTACCATAGTGTGCATCTAGTCTCATGTGGGTTTGTCGAGCACCATCAACATGAGTGAATCGTAATGAGTAATAGATAGAAAACTTAGATGTATAAGCTTAGATGTATAATTTGGTAGATATCACTCTTGATTAATTAATCAAATGTACATGAGTTTTATTTCTTCAGCACTTTAAGTCATTTCTTACATCTTTGATCTAGGTCTAAGATATTCTTAGCATATGCGCTATATAGTAAAAATAATCTAATAGCTGACTGGAGATGAAAGGAAATAAGGATAACATAACTTCTGTGTCAGAATGGCATGGTAAGAGAGGAGCCAAAGACTTATTGGGCACATACCATTAATGAAGGTAAAAGAGAATTTATCTTGATGTTTTTGAAAGGTGGTTCGGAAACTGACTACTCTCGCTGCTGTGTAATAGTTGGAGAGAACAATCGAGCACAGAGAAAAGGCTTTGAGAAGGTGAGAGCAGAAGCCTTGTTTTCTTCAATCACATCAGTGTTGTTCAGATGATTCTCTGAGTCAAACTGCCGCAATCTCTATCAAATCAGCTGGGTCTTCCACTCACCGAAATTCACTTGAAGAATCCTGGCTTGGTGGTATACTTCAACAATTCTGCCACAGGGAGACAGAGACAAGCAGGTCTCTGGGATCACAAGCCAGCCTGCTTAGCCTATTGGCCAGCTGGAAGCCATTTAGAGAACCTGTCACCAACATGTTTGACCTCTGGGGAACCATCTCAGGTTGTTCTCTGGTTTCCACATGCATGTGCTGTGCCCACTCACCCATATATCTACAGAAAGACAGACAGACAGACACACACACACACACACACACACAAACACACACAGCAGTTTCTAAATATGTGGGAAAATATTATTTATAAATTTACTAACCCTAGACATCTCTATGTAGTAAAATGTTTTAGAAATTTAAGAAGTCATAATATTTTTTTTGTGTCACTCTCTTTGAAAATACAAAAAAAGTTTGTATAGGACTCTTTTCCTTCAGGTGATCAGTGTCATTAATTCAGGGATAAGCATTATGCTTCTGGGGGGTCTACAAAAGGGCTTTTTGATATAGCCCTAACCCCTACATTTTAGAAAACTCAATAATTTGATTCATACCACATGTTTGGACTTTATCAACTCCCATTCCACAAATCATCAAGAGCATGTTTGTACAGTGATATCACTCACAAAGCAAAGGCTGTGCCCTCAACACACAAGCTCTCAGTTCTGTGTGAACAGAAACCACTGTGTACCTGGTTCCTGCTATTTGAAGTCTCTGGTAGTCTTTCCTGTCAAATTCTTTGCATTCCTGAATAATTTTTGTGGTTGGGGTACTGAATCATTCTTGCTTTGATCATAACTTTCCTTTCCATTAGCTCTAGGACATACCAGTCACACTGTTCTCAGTCAGGACTATTCTCAGTCTTTGCATGAATTGCTGGGAGATAGAGTCCCAGTTCCTTATTCTTGCCACAACTGCTTTCGTTGGCACTGATTGCCAAAATAATAAAGGGTACCTGTTATCATAATTAGAAGTTAGTCTCCCTCATTTAGGTTTATGGACTCAAAATGGCTTCTCTTAATGTAAGCTTTTGAACTAATGGACTTCTTTCACCACAAATTCAATAAAGTCTATCTCAGTTCACCCAACCTGGATTGATCGTACTTTACAAATATCAGGAGATGTTTGTCTGAGAAGAAAGCAAATCTTTCTTCCTTCTCAGACACCTTTGTAAACTCCTTCTGGAAGACACAAATGAAACTACTGTTTGTGAAGAAGGGTAGCAAACCAACTACTCATGCAGTGGAGACAGCAGAAGCCCTCGCCTGCACTGGCTTTAGAAGTTTTGGAAAATTAAATATTCAAGATTTTGTCAAATTTGGTCCTTTTCCATATCAAATTTCATCTGTTCTTGAACCGTTCTTCAGAAATTTCATGTTTGGTAAACTATACACTAGAAAGAGCTTGTAAACCCATAACCACATCATCTATGTGAAAAGCAATTTGACATTCTGTCCCATTTGATTTACTGATTGGTGGAAGAATTTTTAGTTCTAGGTGGTTGTGGAGATAGGGGCTGGGCAAACTCTTATCTCCTTCTAAAGTCTCAGACAGAAACCAAACTTCAGTTTCACTAAACTTCAGCCTGGGGAACTGAAGTTCATTAGGACTATTTGCGGAGTTATAATTGAGGATTCTGGGCAGAAGCTTGGGTGACCCTAAAGTAGACATACTGGGAAGTGTGAACCTGTAAGGATCCTGTTCTCTCTCAGCTCTTGACCAACTTGGTGTCAGATGTAATCAACTGATGTACATTCCTGCTGATGAGCTATTCACTATCATACCTTTCCTGATGTATAGGGCTCTATGGGCTCAAACTGTGAGCTCAAATAAATTTCTTCCTCTCATAAATTACACAGACAGGAAGTTTCTCATACCTATGACCAAAGTGACATACTCCCTGTGTTTATTGAGTGTTTTCTAAGCTTCTTTGGGTATACAAGGGTCTCTGTTATGTAAAATAGAGAGATACAAGGAACTCAAGTGCCAGTAGAATATTTCCTCAATAATTGAATGATGTGCATTCCCTCAACAGTGCTATGGTCACAAAAGTCAAACATTAACATTTCCTGAAAGTGTTCACTTCTAAAACACACCCTTTCTGTTGGCCAGCTTTCTCCAGGGTTCCATTATGTGAGTTGCTTCAGTAAATAGCTATGTAAAGTTGTGACCTTCCAGAGAAAAATCATCTCGTTCCTTAAAGTCATACTAGGCACACTATGATTCTCAATTTTATATTTACAATCACCTTACAGGATTGAAAGTGAATGTTAGTTTATTTTTCTCAAGACTTGCATATGCTTCTGTGACTTGTGAGGTATTTTTACATTCCATGATTGAAGTTATGAGTATTCTTTTCAGGACTAGAATTCTCTCAATATATCAAAGGGTGTAGTGTAACAAGTGACCATGTTCAGTCCAGCTCCTGGAGGCATACTGAGTATGTATATGTATATGTATATGATGTATATGTATATGTATATGTATATGTATATGTATAATTACATATATGTATATGTATATATGTATGATGTATATGTGTATGTGTATATGTATATATATTCAATTAACTATTGATAAATTAAGCTAAGATTCATAATGAGAACAGTGTGTATGACAAAGAATTAAATTATACTGATGCACAGGAATTGTCTCTATTTCCCAAAAGGAACTGCAAATGTTAGGTAAGTTTTGTTATAATCAGAGTTTAGTCATTTATAAAATGAGGCAATCACTTTGTTATTTCCTTCATATTTCACTATAAAACTGACAGTCTGGGCAAACAAGAGTTTTATTGACTGTCAGGTATAGGTCAGCAGAATGATAAGGCAAGAAACATTTGCCACTTGTCAATATTCATTCATGCACAAACACAAAGAAAAATTCTATCTTGTAAGGAAATAATGTGGGTGGATATACACATTGACATGGGATGTCTTGTTCACATAAAAAATGAGTAAGCCAAAATAGATGAATTAATATATTTGAACAGATGTGTCAGTGTTACTCTTTGAGAAAGAGTGATGTAAATCCTCCTACAAAATTTCTTCAGCCAAGTTATTTTAGCATACTGTAGAAGAGATATTATGTTAAAAAAACACAGATGTAAAAGCAGCATGCTTTTATATAATCTTGGCAGTGCCTTCAGTTTTGAACCTCATTACCATAGACTTGATGTACAAAGAACCTGAACTAAGTTCTCATCATGAGGGTGGAAATCTAAGCTGGCTTCTCCATGGTTTTCCCAGTTCTCAACATGATACCACTAGAAACAATAGATATTCCATACTATAGATGATCAATGCTGAAGTTAATGAATTTTGTTGTTATCCTAAACACAGCTGATTTTAACTACTTCCCCATGGAAGCGTTGTGCTTTTGTGAACATGGACTCTAATCTCGACTTCATTCTCAAATTGCCACAAGACTCCTGTCCTTAACCCTTTCTATGGGCTCTGCAGACCATCTATTTATAGTATCTTCCCCAGATAGTAGATTCTGTATAATACACTCACTCCATCTCACTGAATAAATTATCTATGATTGAGATGTCCCAGTTGATTGAGTACTACCACTACTTTTCATCTTTGCCTCTTGTGTCTCATGAACACAATCCAGATTCATTGGTTGTGATGAAAAAACTCTTTAGTATTTGAGAATGTTGTGGTACTGGATATTACTTTGATAATGTTTGGAATGTCTAGGACAGTTCTTTCTCTTGTTTTTCCTTTCCTTCAAAGCCTGTCATTGATTCCCCAGCTGATCTCAGGGTTACGCTTTTCAATTATAAGCAATGAAACTCAGAACAAGAATAATGAGTGCAAATTAGATGAAATGTATTTTCATTTGTCACAAAGGCTTATTAAGTTGCCAAAAACATACACATACAGACTGAATGAGCATCTGTATGAATGAATGAAACACATCCCTAGGCTATATAAAGGTTTATGTATAAGGGATCAATGGAAAATAGTTCTTCTTCAATCCTAATTGAAATGATAGACGAGATATTTTCCCTCATACGTGAAAGGATTAAACTGTAGTATGAAGGCCTGATAATCCAAAGGCAGCACAACTAACAGTTTTATTTTTAAAAACAGATTTACTTTTACTTCTACAATTATGTGTATATGTGTGTATCTGTTTGTAAGACTGTGCACATATGAGGGTAGGAGCCCATGGAGTCCAGGTAATAGTGTCTGTAGGCTTAGATTTGTCAAAGCCTATTTCATTAGGGTTCTTAAATGATTGAACCTTCCTTCTAGCCCTCTTAACCAGAGGTAGAGGAGAAAGAAGGTTAATAGGAAAAGGGGATTGTGGACCTGTTTAGAAGTAGTTTTTTAGGGTGACTCAGCTTTTCATTTTCAGGATACTAGTAGTTCAGTCTAATAACGTATATCAAACACGAATCAGTAGTTGTAGCACGAACCAGCAGAAATTGCAAGACTGCGCCAGAGGGCCACAAGTCAGAATCTTGTGGCTAGAATCAGCTGTAATACCATGAGACCTTCTTTTTCTTGTTTTGCCCTACAAAGTCAAGACAAACGAAGACCAGACAAGGCCAGCACAGTGTTGCATGGTCAGCAAAGACCAACAAAGGGTGGCACAGTGTCACAATGCAAAAGCAACTTTTCACTGTTTGTGGGGATCCATTTATATTCTTTCCAAACACAATGTGCCCTCTCAAGAGTTTGTTTTCAGCAAGACATCGCATGTCTTCTCACAAAACAGCTTCCAGAAAACATCACATCACACAACTGTGTTTTTAAAGAAACCAGAAACTTCCACTTCAGGTGTCAGATGCCTTGAAGTTAGAATTACAGACAAGTGTTAACCACATAACGTGTACTCTGCAACTTAACTGGGGTCTCATGGGCTCCTGGCCACTGAGCTATCTCTCCAGACACCAGTGATTTTACTTTTATGTTTTAAAACTCATATTTTATTTAATTAAATATAAGTTTTCTATTTATAATATACTGATGTACATTTACATTTATTTAAGTAAATATATATCAATATATTTTATATATCTCAAAATAGTCATTGTTTCTCTCACGTACCCCATAGTACATGTAGTTAGTAGTAATGTCTGAGTCTTGTGGCGCCCATGTATTATGTCTAATTGATACTCTTCCAAATACTTCCCTATAACTCCTTCTTAGTTTTCAGGGTTCTCTATGAAGTAAAAATGACAAAAACACAAGATAAAGGACATTGAAATTATCCCCATAACATGGCTACGAAGAGTTACAGTAATCAATGACATTTAGACAGCTGTGATGGCCAGATCTAGAGTTTGAACTTTTGTGAGGTGCTGACACAGGTCATCACCCTAAATGAACCCACACCACCAACCTTCTCATCAGTGATAATCTCTGCGAATCTCAGTCTCTGTAGACAGTGCCTTCAGTGATGCTACTCACTTCATTTCTCCACCCCCACACCACCACACACAGACCTTGCTACCTTCTAAGCATGCAATCTAGGTAGCTTTCAGCTTGGACTAGGGTAGAATCTTGCTTTTCTCTCAAATGCACCAACTTGTTACTATCTTTGCTTCCCAGGGCTGCAGTGTTTTTACTGGAAAAAATGGCAGTAAAACTTCCTGCCTTGTGGAAAGAGGTACAGAGGATTTCCTAAAACACAGAACCTGTTGAGTAGTATATGTTTAGCTGGGCATGGAATTGCATACCTGTCATCCAGCATCCAAGAGACTGAGACAGGAAGAGTGTGGGTTCAAGGACGGCCTGGGTTTATACTGACACATTCACTTGAAAGACAAATAGAAAAGGGCACTCATTTTCATGGAGTTCTGATTAAATATGTAATGTCTCAAGTTCTTTCAGGCAGGAGTTGATGGGTCCTATTCCTTGAAACCGTCATCTACTCTGAGAAGTGTCCTCCAAACTGAGATGAGTTACCGAGAGAATGATTGTTAGCATTATACATTTATAATAGAAATGATAGCACTTTCCATATGTTCAAAATATTCAGACTTCGGGGACTCAGAGCAGTTGTGAACACGCATGCAACAGGAGCCACCCTGGGCTGGGTTTACTTTCGGCTGCCTCTCTTTTCTCTCAGCCCTTTCTTTTCCTCCACGTTTCTAAATGTTCCAATCTCTAAGAGTTTGGCTGGCATTTGGCATGATGCCCTGATTTGTAATTATATTAAACTGATTGGCCTTCAAAATATCCTATGCCACATTCTCAAAAGAGACTCTGTAACTACTTTAATAACCTGATAAATGTCAAAGATTTAACAAATTTCTCCTATTGAGCTGAACTGAATAAGGCATTCATGGGAGACCTGACATTGAAGTCATCATTTCCTAATGACATCTGGCACAATTAGAATTTTCAGAACTTTCCCCAGAGGTGGAAATGGAAAGTTCATAATTTGTTTAACAGACATTTGTAGGTCTTACAATCTAGGTTAGATATTGATTAATTGTCAACACTTAGAAACATGGAGTTTTAAAGTTCCAGCCATTTGACTTCAGTTCAAATGTCAGGATACTGGCTTTCGTGATTCTGGGTCCTTGGTGGCAGCAACAGCAGTGGCTAAGTAGTTGGCTCCTTCAAAGAGCAGGCTTTGACTAGTGGATTAGGGGCCTCACCCCTCCCAGTTCATCTATTTATGTCATCTTTCTGGACTCTGTAGGACGTGGATTTGTGACTCTTGGTGAATTCACATAGCCAATGCCAGTAATCTCTGCTCACCACTAGTTAGTCATGGGCGAAGTCATGAACAGATGGTTTAAGTAGAACATATGTTGTTTATCTGTTTCCCTTGTTTCATTAACTGTTTTGCCAGTATTTTAAACAATCTAAACATGTGTCACAACCCATAAGCAGGGTGTCCATTTATAAGGAGAGAAGCTAGAGTTTTGTTCAACTGTTTATTTTCAGATGCCAGAATAAAGCTGCCTTGAGGTTTGATCTGCAGCTCAAGGTAGACTGTTGCCAGCTCAGTAACTGAGGATTCTAAAAACATTTCAAATGTTGTGTCAGACATATCTCGGTGATGTTAAAATAATAGAAAGGGCGTCTCCAGCAACATTAATTTACAGAGAGTGAAAGGTCTCCCATGAAATTTTTCCATGGGTGATGTATTGGATGGAAGAGGGAGTATCCCTGGAGAGGGTAGCACTGTAGCAGTTTTACAGTTTTCTGAAGGCTTGAGCCCTTTCCTCTAGATTATTTGTGTTGAAGGTGAAGAATGTCTACATGAATACATTCATGAAATAAAATGGAGTCATTAATAACAGAGGACAATTTAACAGAAGAACTATAACTTGTATTGCTTCAGAACAACCCTCCCCCTTTTCCTTCTGAATTCTAGTGTGTTCCTTCTGTTATGCTAGAGTGTTAAATAGAGATACAAGACAACGATCCACAAGGATGGCACAAGTAAACATCATGTACAAAAATGTCACAACACAGAAGAAGATAGTGGAGGCAGAGCCCTTATGTCAATTTAGCAAGAGCTAAATTGTAATTAGGAAGGTAAAGATGGATACAAGTAATTGCTAGGAGACCAAGGGAGAAGGAGACTGTATAATATGAGGGGAACTATTTTTTCTTCTTGACAAACTCACAGACAAAATACATGGTAAGATGACACTCTGTGTCATTCCACCTGCCGGAGCTCAGCATCTCCACACAGTCCTCATGGCCGTAGGGGTCACTAGGCTCCCCCTCCTTCCAGTTGCTGTAGTTCTGCAATGGAGTGTTATCTGTGAACACATATTGCCCCTCCCTCTCAAGGTCATTCACCCCAATGAACACTCTGAAGAAGCCACTCTTGGCAACATAGTCAGCAATAAGAGTGTTTACAACTTCATCCTTAGGCATGGCTAGCATCCCTCCCCGAATCTGCAGTGGGTCAGAGATTCCCTGTAGTTCTTCTCCTCCTGCACAATGTAGTAGAATTTCTCTTCAGTTTCCCGGATCCCTGCTATGACTGAAAGGAGGAGATGAAGAATAACATGATGTTTCTCAATACAAGAAGCAAATTGTTATATAATATTGTCACATTTCAATGAACTCAGAGCACTCAAGAGCTCTTTTGCAAGGTTATAATGAGGTAGTTACTCATTTAATTTCTTCTGTGTCTTTCTGTTTATCGGGTACAAAATAAAAATCTACCATCTGTTTTCTCTCCCCTTCCTCTTTAGCTTCCTACATATTTGTCCATAGTACTCCTGATACCAGAGCTCAGTTAATATGAGCTGTACTGGAGCATCTCACCACTTTTGTATCAGGTACAAGTGGCACTTTTCTTCCCCACCCACACTTTTCATGCCTGGGAAGACCTTGATGGTCTTTACATCTCAGAGAAAAATGAGCTTTTCTATATGAAGCTTTTCCAGTGCCCCTTGGTGGACATGGGACTTGTACTGGATGTTATTGGGAAGGGGGGTCAGGAAAACTCTACTCTGCTCTCTGTATCCCTGGGCAGGACATTCTTTATGCTTCAGGTGGCTCATAGCATATGTAACATAATACTAGAAAAACCAAATGGTCTATTGGTAGCAGTTATGTGCTGTCCAAACATTCAAGTGAGTATGTCTTCATTGTCCTTTCCTACCTCTTTATACCACTCAGCACAGTCTACTCTGCTTGCTTATGTATATCTTCCATTGAACTACAAATGTCTTGAGGTCAGTCATCTTGTCAGATGCTCTTCAACCCAATGCCTAGAACACCCTAAGAAATGCCAAATTCTATTACAAGCAAATTAACGGACAGTATGGGAATAATAAAGATGTTTTGTCCACTTCAGGAATTTTTGGAATATGGACATACACAATGATCAAGATTATCCACAGAGTTATAGGGAGACTTAGCTACTGAGTTTTCAAGATCAGCTAGATACTGAAAATGACCTTCAACTCATAATACTGTGTTTGTGGTTTGTATTCATTTTGGGTTTTTAACTTTACCAAGAAATCTGTGACTGCCAAAAAGTTATAACTTGTGCTTGTGTGTTCATGACAGTGTGAGTCATGTTAAGATATAAAATTTAACCTTTAAATTTGTTTTTATTCATGACTATGTTGTATGTCTCTCTCTGTATAGGGCATGTTATATGATGGTGCCTATAGAAATCAGAAGATGGTGTCAGATTTTCTGGAATTTGAGTTACAGGGAGTTGTGAACAGCCTGACATGAGTGGTCAGAATTGATCTAGGATCCTCTGAAAGAACAGTACAAGCTATTAACTGCTGAGCCATTTCTCCAGCCAGAAGATACAGAATCTTCTTATGATTCAAACAGAAGTTATGACCAATAAAGGCGCTTAGTTAAGCCTTGTATTTCCTGTCCCTCTATCATTACATTGTGACTCTGAGCAGTTGATTGTATTTGTTTGTTTCTACTAGTGTGCAACACGTACATCCGTATTACACTAAGTGAAAGTTCAGCCAGAGGAAGTTGGCCATAGTCACTACATCAGATTTTTCAATAAAACTCTCTCAGCAAAGCCCTTTCCAAGGTGAAAAGTTTAGTATTCATTAGTGTGGGAAAATGGACAAGGGGCAAGAAAAATGATCAAGCTGAAAAAATTATAGAAGCACATAAGAATGGTACTGAATGTTATTGGGAAGGGAGGGTTCAGGAAAACTCTACTCTGCTCTCTGTATCCCTGGGCAGGACAGTCTTCATGCTCCTTCGGGTGGCTCACAGCACATGTAACACAATATAAAAAATACCAAATGCTCTATTGTTAGTAGTAATGTGCTATCCCAACACTCAAGTAAGTAGCCCTTGCTATAGGATAGTTTCAGAGATTCTGTTTCAATCTGTGTCCGTTCTTCTTCTGGCATGGATTGCTCAGCTTTCCTCTTTTCTCCTTCTGTTTGATGGACCAGTCTCACTCCATTTTAAGATTAAAAACCATCTTGTTACAAGGTCAAAATAAGTTCAGTCCTGTTTCTGTAAAACGTGGATTTGACTAGGTCTTGACACATTTTCTGGAATTTGACATATTCCACACAATATACCCTGACCGCCTCCACCCTGTAAGATAAGATGTTCTGGTAAGTTCCTACATAACGAAAAAAATCTTGGAAATCACCTAGGCCTGTCATGTTTTGGGCTATGTATAAACTTTTTCCTATGTTTGATACTATTTTCTCCAACCCCACTTTAGGGAGATAGCCTTGTGCTACAGAAAATAAAACTTTCTTAACTTGACCAAAGAATTTGAATAATGAATCTTTACTCCCATTCTGTGGGATTAACACCCACTTTTAGCAAAGTCCCTTTCCTACTGAAATATCAGACACAAATGGCTGAATCTGTGCAGTGGAATTAAAAATATTGGAATCTGAGAGGATACTCAGTATTTTGAGAGGCCTTTGAACTGTGATACTTTGCTTGACCAAGTATTTCTTGCTAAGGAATATAGTGTTGAAGGACCAGATTAATAGATATGAATGGAGCAAAGCATGACTATGTTTACCATTCTTGATGAATTTCATTGATGTCTTAAGACGAGCAACGCTAATATCCAGTTGTCCAACCACTTTCCGGTATCTGCCACAGTCGCAGATGGTACCTTGTAAACAACGACAAAACTGTCAGTTCATGTTGAAGCACACCATCAACTACTGGAGAGGACCATTTCTCTATTCCCAGTGTTTTCTATCACTTTCTAACTTGGTTACATCTCTCTGTGAATCGCTACACGTTTAAACAAGGATTCCAATTTATTATTTTCTCTTAAAAAATCATAAAGGTATTTTAGAAATCTGGGGTAGGGGCTGGAGAGATGGTTCAGTGGGTAAGATCACTCACTGCTCTTCCAGAGGACCCAGGTTCAAATCCCAGCATCCATATGGCAGCTCACAACTATCTGTAACTCTGAAATCTGACACCCTCACACCAACATACATGCAGGCAAAAGACCAGTGTCCATAAAATAAAAATATATAAACTGAAAAATATAAGTGCTTGGAATGAGTTTTTTTTTTTTTTTTTAAACAACTTTAAATGAGGATTTTATAAGGAATAAGCAAGATGAACCACTGCACAGAGACAGTCAGCCATTTGGTATTTTTGTTGAGTATGAAATGGTCTGCTCGATTTCAGGAGGAATCTTTTACAGTTTCCTTAAAACGTGTTTGCAGCCAGGCTTCTCTTCTGTTACTGCATTATTCACAAGCTCACACAACTCTCCCAAGATAGAGGAAACTTTTCATGATTCAATCACATGTTAACTCTGATTATCCATGTAAAGTGTAGCTGTCCAGTTTCAAAGCTTATGTTTAAATACTGTGAATATATGCAGTTTAAATTTTAAAAGGCAGCGTCCAGTTTACTGGTTAGGTATTGTTTTAATTTGCTGTGCTTCTTGCTCTGCTCACCCCGCTTTCTATCGGCCCTGAGTTGTAGCAAGGAGAAGCAGAATCAAAGAAAATGGTGGTGAATTCAAATGACTCTCTTTTATTTCTGTTTAATGGTTGGTGCGTGTGGTTTTCCATTTCTTTATTGCTTGGAAATATGAAAAGTTAAATGGATTTTATTAAGCAAATGGAAAAATACCCAGTGCTTTAATTAATCACGGACACAGATAAACACAGCGAATATTGAGCAATTCTTTGAACGAGTCTTCACTAGACCACTGTCAATAGAAACAGTGGAAAATTTCCCTAAATAACCTACTTTCCTTCCTCATATCAAACATTATAAGCCAAGTGCTCTGAGGACTCTTCAAGCTCAAGCAGGACAGACTTCTAGCCAGGTAACCTTAAAAAGACCAGCACTGGAGGCCAACCTCAGGCCAGCATTTGGCTCAGATGCTCTAGATTCAAGGCATGGCTGCGGATGCAGTTTCTGGTGTGGACTTCTCTCTTGGTTCCAGACACTGAGCTCCAGTCCTTGATGTGCTGGGCTTGCTTCTCACCATGAGCACAGCAGGGATGGAATGTGCCCTTATTCCCGTCCCCAGGGCTTGGAAAGTCACCAGTGTGCAGACAGGAAATTTCTCTTTCTTCATGTCCTTTAGTTCATGGAAATAAGGTTGAATGACAGGAAAGGGGCTCTGGGTTTTTTTTTTTTTCTTTTTTCTAACACATCATTTCAAGATGAACACATTTGGAGTGGTGTCAGAAATCAAAGAAAACAAATTGAGCATGTAGTTCCTACCTGCCTTGCCTTTTTCTCCAGGAATCCCAAGCAGACCCTTTTCCCCTTTGTCACCTAAATAGAGACAGAAAAAAAGCACAATAACTAAATAACAGTGAGTTGTTTCAGGCTGATATCAGCTATACCTCTAAAACCAAAGGGAACAGCCTTTAAAATTTATTTTCATCATCTCCAATTAATATCCCTTAGCTTTTACCACTGATTTGCTTTGGGTTGTGCACAAGCATAAATAATCAGATGAGCCATGATTTATTTAGATTGATCATTGAAATTCCTGCAGGATACATAAAGAACATTAGAATTTGTGGTACTTGTCTTGCTGATAATACGGCCTTCACCTTAATAACAGTGCCAATACAATGAGCAGAACAGTGTTAATTTTAAAAATACAATTGCTTTGCAAATCTATATTCACTAATTAACACACTGAGCTGCCTGTATTTGCTAACTTCCAGGTCATTCTATGTGACTTTGACCTTGGAAAAATCAAGACAAACAAAACAAAAAAAACAAAACAAAAACTAAATAAAAAAAACTCATCAGTTTTTTTTTTTTTCAAATGATTTCAACAAGTAGCAAGACTAACAGCTAGGTTCTTGGAGAAAATACAGAAAAGGACAAGATTAAACTTCTGACTTCAAAGCATTTGCAATTTTTAGGAAGGACATAACACATGCAAATATCTGCTCTGCAGAGTCATATCACATTAGACTGAAATGTCAACATTGGTAATTTTTCTTTCTGTTCTTCTTTCTATAGGGTGATTATATTACTCAGTCAGAGGGCTCCAAAAAAATAATTCTCAAAGAAGCAGACCTTTTGAAACAGGGAGAAAGAAATAATAAAAAAAAAATGGTTCTATTTTAAAACTTCAAAATAACTCCTGAAGCCCACATCAGACACAATAATTGAAAGGAAAAGCTTTTGATTTCTAGGAGAACATGTTTGGCTGAGGTTCTTGAGGATCAAAAGAGAAGACACTTCACAAGGTGAGAAAAGGTCACAAGGTTTCATGCATTAAAGGTGATCTGACAATATAAGAATATAAGAAAAAATTAAGAAGGATAAACACAGGCTAGAGGTCACCAAGACTGAAGGAGTAGGAGACAGTTCTGCCTGGGTAACAACTAAAGGAAGGTAGGAAGTTGGGCATATGATCCAATAGGTTCTAATTTCATCTCTCACAAGGCTACTATAAAGCCTTCAGATTCCTTCTGTCATTTGCTCAATGGGTGTCATTCTACGGACACCTTATGTCTTAAACAACGTCTGTCTGCTGAGAGCTTCTTACAAGGAGATACTTATAAGTAGAAAAAATTATTTTTAATCGGATTCCCATGGATTTCCCATTCCTTTTTAAACTGATCTGTATGGACACTTTCTTTACAGTGATGTCACGCATATAGGTGCTTGGTTAACAGAAAGAAAGAGGTCCTTGACCTTCAGGGTGCTGTTCAGGTGTGAGAGTAGAAGTCTCAGAACTTTCCTGTGGACAATGCTGAACTCAATAAACACATAACATGGTAAGTCTGGGAGAGACACTTCTAACAAACATGATATACCTAAGAGGGAATCAGAAGAGATAGGAGAGTAGTAGGAAAGATGGGGTAGATTGCAATTAAACCTGGCAAGAACTTCAGCAGCAGTAGATGGAAAGGTACAGACATCATAGAGGTGGTGAGACAAACAAACAAATAAACAAACACATGAGAAAACGTCAACTCTTTTGCTGAGGAAGATTGCTCTCATCTTAGTTTTTTCCTAAAGATTCTTTATTCCTTCATATGCAAGTTAGAGAAGACTGTGAGAATGAGTTGTAGAAGAAAGGGAATATTCATTTACTAAATATTTACTAAGATGTATTTACTAAATATATTGTCAACCATTCTACATGCTTCACTTATATTATCAGATTAAATGCCATGAAGTGGGTAATTGCCTTCATTTTACAATGGAAGGAACTTAGGTTCACGTAGGCCAATAACATGCTCAATAGTTTGAATGGCAGGGTTGGTATTCAAACCCAACCATTTCTGACTTCCTAGTTCAGAATGCTTTGCAGATGAGTTGGCTGATGATCTTATGAAGCCAAAAAAAGTGAAAATGTTATTCAAGTGAAATAAACCAGGTACAGAAAGGCAAAATCCCCATGATCTTACTCATATATGGAAGTGGAAAAAGTCAGTCTTGTAGACTCAGACAGTAGGACAATAGTTAGCAGATACTAGAAAGGGTAGGATCAGGAGAAATTGGAAATATTGGTTCAAGAGAATAAAATTAGACTTAGCAGCAGCAAGCCTGGTCTCCTGTTGCACACTGGGGCAATTATTGTTAATAGTAATATATTCTCTACTTCTAAATAGCTAGAGGAGATCTTGACCATTTCACTGCAAAAAAAAAAAAAACAGTAAGTATTTGAGGGGATGGATATGCAATATGCATATGTATCAAAATATCATATCATATCCCTTAAGTCTGTATAATGATGTGAGGCAAAAAAAAAAATAAATAAAAAATAAAACAAGAAAATTTCTGAAGGAAATAGCAGTCTTTGCAATAAAAATTCACATAAAATTATGAATATGTGTTTAGAAGATTCAAAGGCACCATAAATTAGAGGAATAACACTATTCTATGAAGGCAGGCTTAATACTTTATTTTCTTATAATTTATATTTTGATTGCATTTAAATCTCTTTCAAATTGATATGGATTGAATATGGAGTCTAATTCTGTTATAATAACTATTCTGGATAAGTCTTATAACAGACATAAAATAAATATAGATAACAATAATCTTCTCTTACTGACTTTTGATTTTATTTCTATAGTTATAGTTCCCTGTGATCAGAAATAATCCAAAGTTATTAAATGGGAACTTCAGAAGCAAACAATTATTGAGTATAAATTACATATTATTCTGAGTAGCATAAAAATATCTCATTTTAGCATCCAGGCAAATGAATCTTCTACTTGCATTATATCCACTCTGTGTATGTTCCCCATCTACTCATTAATTGTTATCTCAGTTATCATAGGGATTGACTCATTAAAATGTTTTACAGTAACACTTACATAGTATCATAATCATTGAAGAGATGAGGAGTTCTAGGCCCATACCTAAACACAATAAAAGCAATATACAGCAAACCAACAACCAATATCAAACTAAATGGAGAGATACTAGAAGCAATCCTACTAAAATCATGGACAAGACAAGGCTACCCATACTCTTCATATCTATTTAATACAGTATTCTAACTTCAAGTGAGAGCAATAAGACAACAAAAGGAGATTGAGGGAATAAATATTGGAAAAGAAGAAGTCAAGGTATCACTATTTGAAGATAATATGATAGTATACATAAGCAATCCCCCAAAATTCTACCAAAGAACTTCTAAAGCTGATAACTTCAGCAAAGTGGCTGAATAAAAAATTAACTCAAACAAATCAGTAGCTTTTCTTTATACAAATGAAAAATGGGCTGAAAAAAAATAGGGAAACAACACCCTTCACAAATGGTAACAAATACTATAAAATATCTTGGTATAACTCTAACCAGACAAGAGAAAGATCTGTTTGACAAGGTCTTCGAACCTCTGAAGAAAGAAATCAAAGAACACTTCAGAAGATTGAAAGATCTCCCATGCTCATGAATTGGTATGATTAATATAATAAGAATGGCCATCCTACCAAAAGCAATCGAAAGATTCAACACAATCCCCATTAAAATTCCAACACAATTATTCACAGACATGGAAAGAACAATTCTCAATTTCATATGGAAAAACCAAAGCAAACCAAACCAAACCAAACCAAACCAAACCAAACCAAACCAAACCAAACCAAACAAACCCAGGATAGTAAAAACAATTCTTAACAATGAAAGAACTTCTGGGGAAATTGCCATTCCTGACATCAAGCTGTACTACACAGCAATAGTGATATAATCTGCATGGTAGACAGACAGGTCAATCAGTGGAATGGTATTGAAGACCTAAAAATAAACACACACTTATGTACACTTGATCTTTGACAAAAAGCCAAAAACATTCAATGGTAAAAAGAAAATATCTTTAACAAATTTTCTGACCCAGAATTATTCCTGTCTAAAATAACTGCAGGAACAAAAGTGGAGAAGAGACTGAGGCAAAATGGTTCAGTGACAGGCACAACTTGGAATCCATTTCATGGGGTTGCACCAAGGCCTGACACTATTACTAATGCTATGCTATGCTTACTGACAGGAGTCTAGCATGGCAGTCCTTGAGAGGCCCAACCAGCAGCTGACTAAGAGACAGAAGCAGATACTTACACCCAACCATTGGACTGAACTTGTGAACCTCTATGGTTGAATTAGGGGAAGGATGGAGGAAGCTGAAGAGAGGGTGACTCCATAAGAAGACCAGACGTCTCAACTGACCTGGACCCCCCTCCCAGACATTAAACTACCAACCGGGCAACATACACAAGCTTGTCAGAGACCCAAGACACATATATAGCAGAGGACTGCTTCATCTGGCTTCACTGGGAGAAGTCCTGTCTAATCCTGGAGAGACTTGAAGCCCCAGGGAGGGGAGATAGATGCCTTGCGGGGGTCATCTGGGATACAGAAGGGAGGAGGCGTGGGATGAGGAACTTGGGAGGGAGATTGGGAGGGGCAATGGCTGATTTGTAAAAACAACAACAACAAAAAAGAATGTATGAATTGGGTACAAATTCATGCTGAATAAAGGCTCTGGATTATTATCTGTAGCTTTGGCATCAATTGCAAATCTTGGATGTTTCTGCCAGGAATAAAAAGGTCCATATTTGCTTTGGAAGAAGGATTGACTTTTAAGGAAATAAAAACACACATGAGAACAAGGATATTGACATCACGATGTTCTAACATTTCAAAATAAACTAAAAGCGCAGTAGGTGTTCAGAACAAGAAAAGACCCTTGTGAATTACAGCAGAAAAGGCTCCAAGGCAGCACCATTCTGATCTGATTTTTGTGGGACACGGTTGATTGAATTGAAATGTGGCTTCTTCTATTCTGAGAAGCTGTAATCACTGTGGTGAATATTAAACATTTTTAACACAAAGTCCTTTCCTTTTGTGACAAATTGGAAGACATAGCTGTGAAAGTGAATGTCCATGTGTTCGAATTCTGTGCTTGCTGCTTTGTGGACATGCTGCTGAATTTCCTTGAGTCTGTATTTTTACGTCTTAAGTGGAAATAACGGTACCTTGAATGGCAAGTCATTAGGGGAGTAAATGAAGCAATCCCATCTCTTAAAGGAATTCTCAATGGCTTCCACTTAGAGGAAGCTGGACCAACCTGAGCTCAGCGTAAAGCACTCAAGCTGTCCTTTGCTTGTTTACGGAAGATTTGGGCTTCCTAATTATGATTTCAAGTTGCCACAAAACCTTATTTGGCCCTGAGAGTGGGAATACACCTATAACAAGTGTCTTAAGTAAAGAATTAGAGGGCACATTCAGAGGAACAAAAGAAATCAGAATGCTTTCAGTGCAAAAAAGATTATTGGCCTTAAGTGAAAACATTTACTTTGCTATGAGTTGAATTTACCTATACTAAATCATTCTTATTCCTTATTCTTAAAATGAAATATTGACATCTGGAAAGCTACATTGACTACATAGGTGACAGCATTAAGGTCAGCTGACAGAGAAAGTCAAGATTAATCCAAGCCAGTGAAAAACTTTGGAGGGCCATGGCCAAATGAGGACAATAAATTTCCAAGTACTGATTAAAAATGAAATTAATCCAGATAAGTCAAATTACTGCATCTCCATTTTTCTTAAGACCTGCTCATAAATTTTTATGACACATCTCTAGATGGGAAGGAAATCTCGGCAGCCAATAAAAGAACTCATAGAGTAGAAAAGTGGTTCTTAAAAGAAAAGAGTGAAAATTTAGGCTACCTTGTAGGAAATAGTATGTTTTGTCATAGGTAAAATTATAGTTCTCAGATAGTATATACATGATACACACATATACATATGTACATGCACACCACACATTTTGTGAGTGTATGTGTATTTATGTATGTATGGTACATGTTCACCTGTATATGCGGACATGCATGCCTGTAAATATGTATGGTTCCAGAAGCCAGAGAAGGACATTGAAGTGTTCTGTTCTACCATGCTTTGGCTTATGTGGTCTTTTGCTAGACCTGGAACCTTACAGGTGACTAACAAGTCCCAGTGATCCTCCTGCCTCTACTTCCCCTTCCCATCACCACCATGGTGGGATTACAGGTGCCAGTTCCCATGCCATCTTTTAAAATTGGTCTTCAGGATTTGAACCTTGGCCCTTGGTTTGCTCAACAAGCACTTTTACCTATGATGTTATCTCATCAGCCTCCTGGTTATATGTCTTAAGTCAACAGATCAAACAAATATTTTATTCATCTGTTAGCCCCTGTGGTGGTTTGAATAGGAATGACACCCAATAGACTTATGTGTTTGAATGCTTGGCCAATAGGGAATGGGTCCATTAGGGTGTATGGCCTTGTTGGAGGAGGTGTCTGTCACAGTAGGGTGGGCTTTGAGGTCTCAGAAGCTCAAGACAGTTCATTTTGTTCTGCCTGCAGATCCAGATGTAGAACTCTAAGCTCCTTCTTTAGTACTGGCTCTTTTCATGATGCTATGTTTCCCACCATGAGATAATGACTCGAACCTCTGAAACTGTAAGCCTGTCCCACTTAAATGTTAGCCTTTATCAGGGTCACTATGGTAGGTCTTCATGGCAATAGAAATCCTAATTAAGACATCCCCAGAAACCAATATTCTACAGGGCAAATAAAAACCATGAGGACAGTGATAAAGGTGTACTTTGGGTTCTGCACCTCTGAATGATAAAGGGAAAGTGGGAGTTGACTGAAAGGATAACTAACCCATCATTTCCAAATTTAATTATTCAACATTTCTGGGATCCATCCACTTTGTGACTCAGCTAGTCATACTAAATAAAGATTTGTCACTCCTCTTTTTCTCTGTCACCTAATACTGAGTTCCTTAAATTGTGGGTTATTGACAAACTTTCATGTTGAATAAGTAATTGTGGGTCCTGAGAAACTTGGTAACAGTAAAAAAATTTTAAAAATGCCAGAGCAAAAGCCAATTCAAAATTACTCACGTAATGAATCTGAGGTGTGGTGGCAATGCTCACCCATGTTTATCCTGTGACTTCACTGCAGCCTTGGTTCTGAGCATAAGCATGCACACTTTGCACAGTGTGTTGCCATATCACACAATCAGAACCAAGAGGATTGTTCTATGGGTTTTAGTGTTTTTTATTGTGTATACAAGTTATATAAGCATAATGTTCATAAGCATAAGGGAAAGCAAAGACCATATTTTCCTATTGTTATCCATTAGCAGGTAAGTGTCACTTTAGTATAGCTTTTGATTGCATAGTGTTAGAAGATTTGATATACAAAATTGCTGTTTGAATTTCGTAAAATATCATTAAGTAAACTTTGGCTTGCGATTTGGGTCGAATTCCCAACAATCTCTGAAAAGAACCTAGGGATACTTCTGTCATTTTTGGTTATATTTATGCAAAACAGCAAGCACCTTTACACACTGAGCCAATTATTATTTTTAAACATGAATATTTAGCTAACCCAGTACTATTTAGAAATATGAAGTTGATTTTCCATTGAAAAATAGTATCAACCTGCATAAACCAAGTCTGGATGTAGTAACTCTATTTCCATTTACTCAGGTAGCCTTTGATTCCATTACGATACTGTGGTTGTTGTGGAGGGCTTATATACCTTTTACTAAACATATTCCTAAGTACATGATAACTTTGATACTATGATAAATGGCATTATTTTTTGAATTTAGAAGTCAAATTGAGTTTTATTTGTTTGGCATCCTAAAACTCTTCTCTATACAAGTAGCTTATCTGCAGCTTATTTACAATTTTCTGGTCATGTAATACATCAGGTTCATGTAATGAATCCCAGTCTGGTGTTCTACTCTTGAGATTCCTAGTTCTTTTTTGTATTTTTTACTCTGGCTAGATGTTCATGAGAAATGTTGATTAGAACTGAAGATAGAGGGAGATGCTAACTTTGTTACCAATCTTGAGAAAGACATTTTGAGTTTTGATTTTTTAATGGAATGTTTTTAAAGTAGATTCTTTGTTGTTTTTATTCTCTTTTTGATCAAGTATTTTCTCACATACTTAGCTTGCTATGCTAAACAATCACAAATTGGTATATGTTTAATTAAATGCTTTTCAGATTTTTCTGGAGTTATAACTGAATTATGAAGCATTTTCCTGGGGTTCTCTGTTCTTTGGAAATTCTTCAGAATCAGTTGAGTCTGAGCAAGTTTCTAGTCACACCTAAGTCTCTCAGTGTTTCCTCCCTTGTACAGTGGGCACTAGATACAAACTGATGATTATCTTATGTAGAATCCACATGTTAATTTCACTTTGACTCCTAATACTGCACCGTATATTTGCTGTTCTCTCATGCCTTCACGTGTAAGCATGTTTAATTTTTTAAAACCTAGCCAGTCATAATTTTCAGAAAGATTATTTGATGTAGACTGTAGCCTCTTGCCCTATAGCTAAAGTCAGGATATTGTGTGATTATTAACTATATTACTGTTTTTCCAACATTGCAACTTGTTCTTCATAGGATATGAATGTTCAGACTATTATCATGTTTGAGGACATATTCTGGTTAAATATTTGTCATGTATACCTGAGATGTCTGATTTGCAAAACTTAAAATTATTTCCAGCTCTAAGTTTGTAAAGCATTTTACCCTTGTTTATTTCTCTACATTTCTTGTGCTGCATGTGCCTGGGCACAGTCAGTACTTCTGTTTCATGGACTTGTACTGGCCTGCTCAATAGGTGGTGGTAATAGTCTTGGAGGCTATTCCTATGCTGTACTTGTTAGCAATAACTTAACTGTTTATGAAAGTAACTTCAAACTGCATAAACATATCAGCTTAAGTCCAAACTAAATGTTTTTCTTCACTTAAGCCTGTCTCAGTTCACTTCTTGAATACTTGTGTCCACTCCCAAACCATTCAATACAAGAAGAATGTTAGAGAGGATTTAGAGCTGGAGACAGTGGTCTTAACTCATAAGGTTTCTTGGTGGCAATATCAACTCAGGGGTACAAATGGGTTTGGGGTTGAAGAAGAAACATACTTTAATATATAATACATACCAATTATATGTTAATATATTACATATGTATTCTGCTGGAGGGACAATCATTTTAAAAATGTAGAGAATTACTATTTCAGCTGATAGATAAAAATGTCTGTTTTAATTTCCAAAGTTTACCAAGACATATCTTGTAAACCCATGGTGAGCATTCTCTCAGGAGTTTGGGTAAAACCTATGCAAATGAAGTGTTCTAAAGCTTTTTGATTAAAAAAAACCTCAGCTTTTTGATAAAACCACCAGACTGAAGCAACAACAGCTGTCTCAGACTATGAGGAACTTGTATAGCATCCCCCAGCTGTAAAGATTTCAACCAGTAGTGAACATGCAAGAGAGATGCCCATCCATGTCTCACAGTCCAACTGAAGGAAACTCCTTAAGAATCAACATGGAGAAGAGTGGGCTGAGACAGCCAAGAGGAAGCACTGAGCCTCCAGGGAAGACTAGAAGCCATAAACCTCAGCTCAGATTCCACTCTGGCAAGCTTTCTATAAGATTCAACTGTTGGTAAGGCTCTGTGCAGAATCATACCCGTCCTTGGCTTGCCAGCCTTTTAATTTAATAACTCTGTCTGGGGGTTCATTTTCAGGTTTAAGCCTGTACTTTGGCTGGCAACCTGTTGATGTTGTTAAAGACAAGCTTTAACACTATGGGCAGGAATAAAATTATTCCCAAGACAAAAAGGGCTAGCTTTACCAACCTAAGACAAAAGTGAATTGCTTTTGATAATGCATATTCCATGACAGGTAAGGAAGGCATTCTTGTCAGAACGATCTAAGACAGGCTCAGTCTTGCTAATGAAATAAAAAAGGAGGAGATGTTGAGAGTCTTTGGGGCTACTTGGCAAGAATTTGACATGGGCCAAGGACAAGGAAATGGGCTGCTTGACAGGAATATGACATTGGCCAAAGACAAGGAAGTGGGCTTCAGGTAGGAATCTGACATTAGACTAAAACAAAGAAGTAATTTCAGGTAGGAATCTAAATATTAGGCTAGAACAAAGAAGTAATTTTGGACAGGAATCCAAATTTTAGGCTAGAACAAAGAAGTAGGCTTCAGACATGAAAATGACTTTGGACTAGGACAGGGAAGTAGGCTCACATATTTTGATCATCCTGATAAACCCTTAGAAACACTGATCATAGGAGTGTTTACGTAATTGGGTTTAATGTCTTGCTTTTATTTTCTTTGACTATTTGTGTTTATTGTATTGCTTGTTCCTTGACTATTTGCATCTATTGTATTGCTAGACCCTCAACCTAGAACTGACCTTAAAACATGCATGTAATTAAAATGGTATAAAAGCAAAAAGGAGGAGGAGGGATGGGATAGGGGATTTTAGGGAGGGGAAATGGAGAAAGGGATGACATCTGAATTGTAAACAAATAAAATATGCAATTAAAAAAAAGATTCAACGTTGAGCACCACTAGGCACTTGATCAGTTTTGAAAAGGGTCAAATGTTTATGACTTACGCATTAGTTATAACACAAAGGATGCATTACTGTAACACTCATGGCAGTGAGCTTCTTATCTTAACCTTTGTAGAACTATTTCCTGCATTTCCCTTAAATGTTTTTCCCTGGTGCGTGAAAACTTGTTGCCATTTCTTAAGACCTATTTCAGTTTCTCCCCATCTCAATCCTGCCTTCCTTTCCCATTTGGCGCCTCTAGTACTCATGTGGTTCAGGGTTATGATTCTTCTTGTGTAAAAGTCTGTCTTTCTGAATCATCTCTGAGCTGCTGGCAAAGACTTTTCCTTCAGCTTCATGTTCCCAACCAAATGGAACAATGCCTGTATATATAAATGAATTAATGAATTTGAGAACAATTGAGACTTGTTACCATTGTGAAGTTTTATGAGATGAGGGTAGGAAAGGGGAGAGTGGGTAATAAAAAGTGATTTATGAGGCTGTAGTTATAACAGAATATGTCCAAAGAGGTGGGCATTTTTGGATATACTTCAGTTTCTTGTCTTGATAATAGATTTTGGAGACATTATTATTATTATTTTCTACTCTATACTTGTCTACCTTGTGTTTTAGTAACCATGACAATATTTAAATCATGATATCATTGGGTTGTAGCAAGGGTTAGGAGCTAGCCCTAGATCCAGGGAGAGAGTTCAGTATAGAACTTACTGACAGGAAGGAGCCTGATATAGCTGTCTCCTTAGAAGTCTGCAAGAGTCTGACATACACAGAGGCAGATGCTCACAGCTAACCATTAAACTGAGCATGGAGTTCCCAATGGAGAAGATAGAGTGAAGGCTGAAGGAGTTGAGAGGATTCGCAACACCATGAGGAAAGCAACAATCCCAACCAACCAGAGCCCCCAGGGTCTAAACCACCAGCCTGGGAGCGCTTAGGGAGGGACCCATGGCTCCAGCTATATATGCAAGGGAGCTATATATAAGTGGGAGAAGAGATCCTTGGTCCCATGAAGGCTGGACGTCGTGGGGTGGGGATACTCGAAGATGGGGAGGTGAGGTACAGGGGAGGGTGGGTGGGGGTACACCAACGTGGAGGCAGGAGGAGGGGGGAAGGGATAGTGAGTTCCTGGGAGGGAGGGGGGAAATGGGGTAAGGAGAGAACATCTGAAATGTAAAAAAATTTCCAATAAAAAAAAAAAAGGAACTTGGAAGAACTTTATACTTGATTCTGTTCTGAAATCTTGTTCCACGTTTATTTTGACTGTCAGCTATGGGATATATTGTTTGTATAAGACTCAAGTTCAAGAGATAGAATAACTATTTAAAAGAAAAAAAAGTGATCATTTTCATGACATAAAACATTAAAAAAATGTGTTCACCATGTGCTCCCTTGCTTTAGTTTGTACTGCCAAATAACATGGCCAACTTACCCTTCTTGCCAATAGGGCCAGACTTGCCAATATTGCCCTGGGCTCCCATATCACCCAGCTCTCCTTTAACTCCTGAAAAATAAAGCATGCCATTATTATAGAATGAAGTTTTTTCTTTCCTTTAAGGATGTGACTAATGTGATCTTTAATTAAAAGAAATACCAATGTGCATATATATTCATTTATATATTAGGTATATATATTAGGTATGTTAGGTAGACTATATTATACAGAATTCTATATAGAAAAATTATTGAATATTATATATAGAATTCTCTCCATATATAATATATATTCTCTCCATATATAATATATATTATTCTATCTATCTATCTATCTATCTATCTATCTATCTATCTATCTATCTATCTTCTACCTAAGGTACATAAATGTGATGGTTAGTTTTCTCAATAATCAGGTTGCCCTGTGGGCATATCTGTGGGGGTGTCTTGATTATGTTCATTGATGGAGGAAGACTCATTCATTGTGGATTGCACCATTCTTTGGACTTAGTCTTGGAGTATAAACACACATAAAAGAATAAATGAGTCAGGCATGCACACACTTGTATTCTTTGCTCTCTGTTACTGATTATGGATGCAATGTGCTAAGATTCCTTAAGCTTCAGCTGTTGTGGCTTTTGCCCCTTATTGTCTGTAACTTAGAACTGTGAACAAAAAAAAACACTTCCCCTTTAGTCAGAGTATTTTATCATAGTATCAGAAAATGAACCCAAGACGCTAATATATAGATATTATGTTTAAACAGAATTAGAGTATATTTATTAATTGAAATGTGATGATTCTGACAATTCTGGGCATGTTGGTGTTAAAATATTTACTGTAAAATGTTGTCTAATGCCCACAGCAGAGGGTCTGTAAAATAAAGGACAGAGAAGCGGCTGAGTAAGGTTCTTGTATTTTATTTTAGATAGGTTCACCTCTAGATACATTTCTGGTTTGCCTTAGGATTGATTTCTCTGTCTGCTTTCAAACAAGATTTGACAGTTTTTAGCTACTTTGGAACAGGGAAGAGAATGTGTAGTCATAAAACTTAGTGATGAAAGAGACATTAGAAACTGTCTTGCTGAAGTTCTGTTGATTTTTTTTTTTTTTTTTTTTTTTTTTTTGTCTTTGGAGACAGCATCTCACAGTGTAAAGCAGACTGGCCTGGAGTTCACTCCGAGTGCCAGGCTGACCTCAAGTGCAGCAGTTCTGGCTCAAGTCTGGGTGTTGGAAATTTCAGATATGATCCAACACAGCTCATATTTCTGCTGAGCTTGTAACTAATCATCAGGGACCCCCTACACTATTTTAAAGTTGTTTTTTTTTTTTTTTTAATATTAATAAGAAATGGGTATGGCTGCTCACACCTATTTTCCTAGTACTGAGGAGGCAGAAGCAGGTAAAACTCTATGATTAAAAGGCTAGCCTGGTCTACATAGCAAGTTTCAAACTAGCCAAGGCTAATATAGAATATCTGAGACCTCTCATAAAATACAAGCAAAAAACAACCAAGCAACCAAGCAAACAACAAACAAAACAAAACAAAAAGCCCTCAAAAGCAAAAAGAAAATGATGCCAAATCAAATCAAAAATCAAACCCAAAACCTAACAAATAACTAACAAAAAGGGATACTATGAAAACATTCATAGATACAAATCTTTGTTTTGTGAGAATAACTTAGCAATTAGCTAAGAACTTTTAGAATGACTGTCTTTCTCAAGCTGAGGTTCTAAGGGCTTGGGAGTCTTTTCCACACTTTAAATTAACTAAAACTTTAAAACAGGTGGTCCATGGGTACCATTCAGTAAGAGAGGTAACAACCCGGATGTTTAGAAGATACGTGGTGGTGACCCAGAAGCCTTTTGCTTATTGATTTAATTTTACTAATGTTTACTCTTAGCTTTATTCATGAAAATTTCCAGGTAGCTTTTGTGTTACTGTTGTTTGCTTTGTCTTCCATTCCTACAAGACCCTCCATTGACCTGTTACATCATTCTTTATTATAAGGAAAAAGGAATAAGGAAATACAGAGATTGTGAAAAGACGAGCATTTCAAAGACCAGGCAGCCCTTTCTATGAACATAACTATTTCTTTTTCCTCCAAACATTGATTATTTGGGAATTTCACATCATAGACCCCATTGCACTCAATTTCCGCTCCTCCCATATCCACTATCAACCCTGTTACCATCCCCCCAAAAAAGAAAAATAGGGGAAAAAACTAAGTCCAATTTGTGTTGTTCATCTACTCACTGGAGCATGAAGAAACTCTAGCCTTTTAAAGAAAACGAGCCCTTCTTCCCATGTATCTGTGCCAGAAGCTATCAAAGCTATGATAGCTATGTTTCTTAAAACTCACCATTTAATGTTTTTCTCAGAGACTGTTACTCCCTGAGCCACAGAGTGTGAATGATACAGCTTGAGAAATACAACAGAGTCTAGCCTTCAGGCAAGCCCATCAGTGCCCTTGGCTGGTCAAGTAACTCATACCTCAAACACATTATGTGCAATTTTGGGACACTGAGCTTACCAAACTGCTAATTTCTAAGACAAGGGCAGGAAGGAGGAGAGAGAGGAGAGGAGAGAGAGAGAGAGAGGTAACATTGCACAATTGCACATTAGACTGGCAATTTCAGACAGGCTAGCCTACCTTTAGGTCCCCGGCGTCCAACTTTACCATCTTTACCTTCTTCTCCTGTGTCACCTCTTTCACCGTCATCTCCTTTTAAAACGAAGCAAGAGAGAGTAGGTCATCTCAACTAAAGACTAAGCTCACTCTCCCCAGGGGAAGGAGACCATACTCAAAATGCCATTGCAACTTGGATATAACCATGTACCTAGGTCACAAGGACAACTGAAAAGAAAGGATGTCTACTGCAATCATCAGAGCAGCAGTGGTTACCTGCATTTGGCCCACATAAGAGTGACTTCAACAATCCGTCGTGGATGAGAGAGGTTCTCATGGATTCTTGATACTTATTGCTGAACTCTTGGCTATTTGTAGATGCTAGGAGTTTGGAAGGGGATTGTTGTCTTTACCTTTGAACCCACTGCTGAGCCCACAAGACTCTAATAGATAGTTCCAAACTCATAGTCACTCAGAAGACTTTGGTTAAATTCAGTGGGTCAGAATGCAGGGAATAGAAATGAATGTGGGAGAAAGATTTGTGAGGAAAGGAGAGAGAGGTGTGGAAAGGAGTTAGATGTTAGGGCATTTTTTTCATTGTAGCATCATGTAAACTGTGTCTATGAAATTGTCAAATAACTAATTAATAAATTAATAAAAAATGAAGTTACAGTATATCTTCTCCTCTCAGCACTGGAGAAACCCCAAAATTTGAAGCATGGACTGAGAAGCTAAGAATAGGAGACTAGGAATGTCAAAGAGCTGACAAGCAGCTGTATGAGACAGTGACTGCCACATCTCAAGCTGATTGAATGGACGTTTTACTGAACCATGTACTGAAATGGACTATGAGTTGGAAGGCACAGATTATAATATGCTAGTGACTAATAGTTTGAGTAATTCTTTGTTAAGTTGCTGATACAGCTTATTGATTTTGGAGGAAGACAAGTCCAAACTTGAGTCCCAGTAATTCTGTTACCTATCTGGAGAAATATGAGCATATAGTATCTTTTCTGAGCCTGACTTCTCTTTCATGAAAATTAAAATAATTTAAATAATAACATATGGGCTACTAAGAAGTTTCCATGGACCAATATACACAGAAGTCAGGGACACAACTTGTATGTAACTATTGTGGCCACTGTTACTCTCTCCTATACTCTGTGTTTCCTTATCATTAGTGTGGGTTATTACCTGCCCTCCATGAGTTGTCCAGTTGTTTTAGAATCAACAACATAAGAATGTGAATGTGCTTTGGAAATAAAAAGCATAACACATACCATGTTGTGAGTATATACCCACATTGTCACCATGGCAATCTCAGGACACTGAAAGCATGAAGAATGATGGAAAAGGAGATTGCAGGCTGTGAGATTATCAACTATCTAGCTGTTTTATAAGGCTGACTACAGGATCCTTCTGGAGCTGGATTTTACAAATATGCCTAGATGATTTCTGTGGTCAGACTAGAGGAGTTGAGTTTGGACTAGATGATGTTTTCCAGTGCCAGGGGTGTGCTTATTTAGCAAGGTTAATATGTGCTGTACACTTGAACTAAGGACTTTGACATGGAATTGTGGTAATTCAGGAAGTAGAAACTATTCTTACTGTATTCATAAGTTAAAACAGAAGCAAACAACAAAACAAAACAAAAACAAAACAAAAAAAATCCTACCAAGATGATGTGTGGTTAGGATACTTCTGAATTATCACAAGACTCTGAGCATCCCTGTAAGAATTCTTCCATGTATGGAAGAATTTTCTACCCTCCTCATGTAAATTTGACAAATCCATCATAGGCTTCAGTAGCTCCTACCAGATGGTAGATTTTAGGAAACTTGACATTTGTTAAAGTTTTCAGAAAGACAGGAGAAAGTTATCAGGAAAAATAGGACAATTTGTATTACATTCTAAACAAGAAAGATAGTAGGAATCATGTTAGTATTCCAATGACTTAATTCATACAGAATGTATTCCAGAGGTAGAATTTGTGAGACCTGGCTTTGCTGCTCACTGACTGAGCAATTCTGCATCCTGGGAGTCCCTTTATCTTTTTGAGTATTGTTTCACTCAGTGGTAGAACGAAAAATAATTTTTTATTTGTGTGTGTGTGTGTATGCGGTGTGCACGGGCACTTGAATGTGTATGTGTATGTAGTGTGTGTGTGTGGGGGGGGGGTTCCAGAAGATTTACCTCCATCTTTTCATCTGTTTTTTCCTTTATTTCCTCATTTTTCACCCAATGTGACATTATATAGAAAATTATTATCTCCTCTACCATTAGAAGACTGTGCTAAATTCTTCTGGTTACCTTTCTATACTTAATGTGTTACTCATCTCTACTTAGAGTTCATGTTTGGTCCTCTGAGAGCTGTGAGACAGGCTGCCATCCTAAACAAGTTTTTGTTTGCACATAGAGAATTTAGCACAGCCTAATGCTTGAAATGTGCTGGAGCTGGCTATACTTTGTATAAACCGCATGACACTTTACAAATGTTATGATAGTGTTATTGAATATTATGAGGCAAAGTGTCCATTCTACCTGACATGTACTCTATCATTTGATTCCCCATGACAACCTTTCAGAAGGATGCTATTCTCAGCTCCATTTTACAGATGTGGGAGTGAGGTCAAGCAGAGGTGAGGCACATCTATCGGTTACAGCACATACAATGGCAACATTGGGATTCATATTTTGGGTATCTTCCCTCAAAGCCCATGTTCTACACAAATGGAGTGATTTTAAATGGATTTTTATTCCTGCATTCCTGGGACCTGGATTGTGGATCCGTGCAGTGAGACTAAAGAGACAATTCCTGCTCAATGAAGGGTTAGATCATAAAGCCACATGAGTGTGAACATTGGTACTATTCCTTTTTCCCTTCCTTCCTCCCCTCCCTGGGATCTTTCCCATTCATTTTCCATAGCAAGCGGTTCACTGGAGGAGGGAAGGTGAGTGATTCAGTCATTTGCTGCTCCCTGGTGGTTTCTGATGAAAGATCCTGGAGGACAGAAACAGGATTATGGTTCTTGTGACCTATATGGCTCTGCACCAGCCTGCCTGCTAAAGCTGAAGTAAACAATTTGTGTCTTCGGCTTCCACTCTGGTGGGGTTGTTCAATCTTTGAGAGTTACGTTAGTGAAATCAGAAGGGAGACTTGAAAAAAAGCTTAGAAAGGAGCGCCACATCTCAATGTTGTCTTTTAGTCTCTTGGAAATATTGTATGAGATTCCTTGTTAAAAAAATACTTACATTAAAAAAAAAAAAAGCTAAACTAAGCTATAATAGATAATTCTAAGTTTCTAAAAATTATTTGTTGAGCCCCTCTAGGCCAACAGCATACAGAAATTATCTCCCCAGCAGAATGCTGCCACAGCATACAGTTGACTTAGGTTTGTTTGGTTTTTTTTTTTGGGGGGGGTGTCAGATTTATTTGAAATGAAATAAGCTGAACTCAAGTATGTACCATGAATTTAAAAGGAGTAAATATCTAAAAGAATGACTATAATCATTTTGGAAATTCTAAATAAAGTTACTGGAAAACGTGTCCTTTCTAAAGTTAATCTTAGAGACAGGAGAGAAGTTGTTAGCAAACTTTCCCTGATCACCCTTAGAACTAGGTGGGGCATGTGGCCTGAGATGCCCTGCAAGGATATACTCTGCCCTAAAGGAAGCTCCTCACCCCTCATTACGTTTTGTTTCCAAATTTGCCAATTCCATCTCCTGTTTTGAAGCTTTCAGTAGAAGAACTGAGAGGAGACAGCTGTGAGCCTCAGGGAGTAAGTTTGTTATTCTGAACCTGCACTTTCTCTTCTCCAGGTACTTTGCTGAAAAACACTGTCCTTCTTGGGATTTGCAATTGTTTGTCTTACTTATGTTTATCTAGTTATCATTCCCTCAGTGTCTTCATTTGCCTTCCCATTTACCACAAGTTCTTTCAGCTTGGTCCCGTCTACACTGCTCATCCTGAGGCACAGGGGACAGATTGAATTGTTGAAAATTCTCATCTCATCTCTCTGAGTCTTAATTTTTTTTATCTTTAAAATGGGAGAAAAAAAAATCCCATGTATTCCATATGACAGTTTCAATTTAAAGGTATCTCATCCAATGGGTGAAGAGTATTCAGCTACTCCTTTGGTGTGTTCCATTGTTTGTGTTTTAATGGGGAATTAAAAAGCCAGTATCCCTATGTATTCACTATCTCAACCCCTACCCTGTAATTTTATTACATTTTTGCTTGACTGAATGGGTTTTTACTTCACACTATAAAAATTTTCACGTGCTTAAAGATGAAGGACAGATATACTAGTATAAAGATATAGCTATTAGCTTGTTGTCACTACCTTAACTATTTTTTGCTGATTTTCTTTTAAAATACAATTACAGACATAACAACATATCATTCTTAAACATGTCGACAAATGTCTAATGTGGGAAAAGGGGGAGCAGTGGTGGGGCCCCAGGCCCACGGGGCAGCAGCCTGGGACAGGTGCGGTGGAGGCTGCCAGTGGGGTCAGGCAGCTGTGGAGAAAGTCTGAAGTTCCAAATGACGGCAGGCCCCAATGATATGAGGAAGTCCTTGCTTCCAAAAGGGTTTATTTTCATGGCGGGTGGTGGATGGATCTGGATGTACCTCCCCCCCCCCCCATGCAGGGCAGACCTGAGTTAAATAGAGAGGCAGAAGTGGGAAGAATGCTTAATTGACTCCACCCTCTGACCTTCATTAGTTCATTAGTATGTAAATCTCTAGGGCCTGAGGCCTGTAGTCATACTCTCTACCTGTGCACTTTGAGAGGGGCTGTAATGGCCTACGTGACTGAAAAATGTAGGTCCATGGAGATTAGACTGCTTGTTAGGACCCTGGGTCCTGGGGAATGGCTGAACTCCTGCCGTTTTTCCCTTGGAGTCTTGGGGTTCTAGGCCCATGCCCAGCCAAGAACTAGGATACCCTTACACAGTCCCACAGTCTAAAGGTTAGGATCAGTCTCCTATGTAAGAATATTACTATTACAACAATATTGCATTTTATTCAAGTACTTGATGAGATCTGCTTCATAGAATTCTTGTGGTTCCACTTATCGTCTGTCTATATGATTATGCTATTACTGTGTTATCTAATAAGATGGATAAATAAACAGTTAGAACAAGAATCCAAAATTCAGCCGGGCGTGGTGGCGCACGCCTTTAATCCCAGCACTTGGGAGGCAGAGCCAGGCGGTATTACCGAGTTCAGGCAGCTTGGTCTCCAGAGTGATTCCCAATCATTGCCAGGGCTACACAGAGAAACCCTATTCTTCGAAAAACCAAAAAAAAAAAAAAAAAAAAATCCAAAATTCACTGGAGTGAACCTGAGTTCTTTGAAAACAAATCATGAATGATAATGACATTTTCTTTTGTGCTGAAAGATCTACTAATGGACTAAATTGGCTGGGGGGAAGACAAATTCCTACTGGTCATTTATAGAAAGCAATAATTCTGAGAAAGTTGGGTATAAACTGATTTTATCCATAGGTTCTAATCTTACACATCAAGAGTCCCAGCTCCCATCAGATCATGTACCTTCCGCTAGAGTTTGGATGGAGAGAGGACTCTTGTAGTCCATGTCTTAAAGACTTGGGAGGTGGGGAAACTTTTAGCAGTTGGGGAGTAGTATGAAGTCCTTCAGTCATTGGGATATTCCCTTGCATGAGGTTTAAGAATCTAGTCCCTCCCTCTTCTTTTGCTTCCTGTCCATGACTAAACAGTTTCCTTTTCCAGGACCCCTGCCATTGCCATGTTTGCCACCACTTGTAGCCAAAAAGTAATGGGTTTGCTCTAACGTTAAGCATTGAAGTAACACTCTGTTACAGTTGTGGAAAGTTGATTCTTCCAGGCTTACAGTACAAAAGAACGAGTTGCACCTTAATTAACTGGGACTCTTGTCCTTAAGTAGGAAGGTTGTTCCAGAGAGAATATTATAAGATAGATAGCAATGCTTTAAGAATATGTGACTTTGGAGTATCAATTCATGAAAAGTTTAAGCATGGACAATGATAAATTCAAAATATTGATGAGCTCTGAAATGTCAATATACAGACTTAAGTACCAGGAAAGAACAGATTCATGCTAGATCTACTTGCTTGAGCAACTTGTCCTGGATCAGTTTCCTTGCCTTGGCTTTGCTCTCCTCTATAATTGGATTGAAGATCCATTGAAGATGCTTGGTGTTTTGCAAATTGAATATTTAACCGATTTTAATTTTCTGTGTAAAAATAAATAAGTACATTTATCAAAAAATTGATATAATTTGTCAAGGACTCTAGCTTTGGGAAGCATATGTTTATTAAGTGCTGGGATACTCATTCAAATCTGTACATATAAATGTACATTTATGTATATGTTGGATATACATATGCATAATAAGATTGAATATACATATGCATATGGGATAGGTTCAAACTTTAAATTTCTCCAAAAAAAAGCTCTTCAATAACATGCTAAATAATGTATAGTTCCACTTCATTAAATCATTGCATTTAATAAATGATTGATCATAATATTTTAATTAATAGCTTGTTAAATTATTTAAATTTAAATTAAATCTTATACTAAACAATTAACTTCTATTCTTTGGAGTTTTTGATTGAGAATGAAGATACTTTATTATGGAACTACTTGAAGATTATGTGAGATTATAGATGATCAAACTCATACTGAAGTCCTTTAATCAAATGTGTTCCATTTATAAATATTACATATAGTGAATAGTCATCCATTGACTTTACTCTCTTAGTATATTTTTCCTGGGATTCGGATAACATGTGAACCTTTAAGGAACCATGAGTCTCAATTTAAGGATTTTAATTAGAACTTCAAAACTAGAGGATAATCAATCTGTCTTTAGGGGTTTCAGAGAAGATGCTGAACAGTACAAGAAAAACAAGCTTTACACTGTAGTAACTATAGTGGAGAACAAAGCCAAGGCACGAAATGTGAGCCCAGAACAAGTTGGTCAAGCATGGGGCTCTAGCATGGCTCCATTGCTTCCTGATACAGAAGTCTGTAAACTGGCATTCTCTCTTCTGTTCACTGTTTTGGCTTGTGTTAGATTCTTTCACTTGCTAATACAAGTTTCTCAATAATATAATTACTAGACGATGATTAAGACAACAACATTCTTCTCCATGGCAAGGGCACAGCCGGAGGAAGCCAAAAATCACTGTAACAAATGCTGAAAGAATCTGTTACAAGAGCAGAAAAGAGCTACCTGCCTCCATCTGCTCACATGCCCAGAACTCCCTTGATTTTGTTAGGGAAAAGTAGAGAGGGATTCAACAGAGTCTATTTACATATAAGTCAGGAGCACAAAAATGAGCCAATGTATAATTTTGTTAGTATATTATAACAAGTGTATGCTAAAACATTCTCACCAATAAATAAGAGCTCATGTGAATTTTTATATTCTATTGGGTGATATGCTCCTGATAATCCCAGGTCACAAGCCTTGTAAGTACAGGTATGCCTATGTAAGGTTTAGCACAGAGAATTAATGGTGCTCCCTGAAGGGTATTCCTCCAGCACCTCATAGCTTCCTACTATAAGGCATCATTGCAATATTGGATAGATCTGAAATGGCATACTGTCTTTGTTGCATTCCTAGCACTTGGCACCAAGTCTGAGCTGCAATAGGTGCCTGTGCAATAAGTCTTCTTGAAATGAAAGGAGTAACATCCCTACAGACAAGCTAGAAAAATGTGAGCTTAATGACAATACAGTCAAATAAATCTGTGATCAATGGGAATGTCATTCCCCATACTGGCTGATTAATGAATTGGCCTCAGTCTGTGGTAACAACCTATAAAGTAATAAGGCAGCCTAGGAAAATACACAGTGCAGTACTCCTGCTTCTTCCCTGCAGTGGTTTTGTTTCTTCCTCTAATTTATTTTCTATCCCAATAGTTCCAGCATGCTCAAATGTCCCAGACTCAACAGTCAAGCTGGTTTGGAGAATTTATCTGTCCTCAGGCCTATCTTATTCTTACTTTTTCTCATATTTCTTTTGTTCTTGTTATTATCTTTATCTTACCTATTCCATCTTCAGGCCCCAATTCTTGCCCATTGTAGATAATTCCTAAATGGTCTTTGTGATGTTTAAATCATTGATGCATCCAATACAATTAGAATAGTTTCTGTTCAACAAACTGTTGAAATGCCATATATGTATATGTATATGTATATGTATATGTATATGTATATGTATATGTATATGTATATGTATATGTATATATGTGTGTGTGTGTATCATATACCATATTCTAGTGTTATATCAATATTATATATTCCTCTAGAAATATCTATGCTATATTTTATAACAGATCCAATGAAGACATAAATAGAGTGTTGAAGTTTCTTACTCATGGCTCTTGACAACAGAAATATATCTAGAAAATGATTGGAAGTAAGATTAAAATGCATGTACTAAAGAAGTGCAAAATCTACAGGCCTGCAATCCTGGCTGCTCTAGAGGAAAATAGAGAAAGACTGAAAATTTAAAGGATTCCTAGGCTTCATAGTGAGTTAAAGGTTAGCTTGAGCAACTTAATAAGACCCTATAAAAGACAGGTCAGCAAGATGGATCACTGAGTAAAGACACCTGCTGCTAAGCTTGAGTATCCCAGTTCCATCCCCTAAACACATAATGTGAAAGGAGAGAGCCATTTGATTTCTGAAAGTTGTCCTTTGATCTCCACACATGACATGGATACATATGTAAATAATTAAATAAATAAATTAATGCAAAATAAATAATCTTTTAAAGCCAAAAAGGGAGCTGAATATATTGTTAGATAGTAGAGTGCATACCTAGCACGTACTAGGTTGAGTCTCTAGTATTAAAAAGAAAAAAAATAATAAAGTAGAAAAATGTGATACCCTAGTTTAATTCAAGGAACTTCTTTTATAGATGTAATTAAATATACATACAAGAATGTTTGGAGTAAAAAAATCAGAAACTACAAACACCTGAAAGTGTGTCATTATGACAGTGGTTGAAACAATGATTAACATTACATTCCAGTAATTACAGTTAATTTCAAAGACTAAAGAATTTTATGCTGATATTAAAAATGATGGGTTAGAGAGGATGATCTTACTTCTAGTCTTACGTCTCCCAGGGTGTACAGTATGGCACTATTTAGAAGAAGAAGCATAAGTGGAATAAATCTATAGAAAAGCCCCAGTGAGAGAAATGGACCCAGAAATACAAGGAAGCAGAACATGGAAAGCTTATTTAGCTTCTCTTTATACAGATTTACTTCAGAATGTTCTCACCATAGAAAACTTTGCCAAAAATAATGAAAAAGAGCTGCACCTTTTCCCTTCCTTTGTTAATCTGACCTATAAATTTTGTCTTAAGTTAATTCCTTCGTTATCCAAGCTTGTTGACGAAATTGTTTCCTTGGTAATGAACCATCTGGTTCCTTGTTACTACTTTTTAATTGATACCTTGATATATTATTTAAACAGTGCACTTGTATTTGACTTCATATTAATGTCAAATACTTAATTTGACTAGACTTTTTTTTCTTAAACACTTGGATATCATTCACAGCATGAATTTTACTTATGTATTCATTGTTGTGTTTGTGCTTGGTTAGCTATCTAGATCTGTGTTTGGCTCATTGGAATTGAAGACTGTATTAAGGAAAACCTGATCTGAGCCTAAGACTTTGGTGGAGACTCTCTGAACAATGTCTTTCAATGCTGTGTAACAAGTGAACCCGTGTAAAGATCAGTGACTCTGGAGTTAGGATACTGTCCCATACATCTATGAGACATAGATGAGTTCAGAGTAGTTGATTTCCTTTCTAAGGATCCCTCCTAACTCTATACTTGTATTTCTTGCTATACTTCTAGAATCAAAACGAAAGGATGTTGGGGAATATGCATTGATAGCACAGAAACTCTGTGATTCCAGAAATTAGCTGTACATACACTCACATGTTCAGAATTAAAATATTAGAGGATCAGAAATAGGGAACAACATGAAACTGCATGCTGGTGTAGTATGGGCAATAGTATCACAATGGTATTTTCTTACCTCATAAAGACACAGTAAGAAAAATACTATAAAAATTATCAATCTGGGAGTTCATCTTTTTCTACCATTTTACTTTCCTTGAAAATAGATTTTTTCATACAATATATTCTGATTATAATTTCTCCTTCATTGACTCCTCCTAGATCCTCTCCATCTTCTCACCCATCTAAATCCACAGCATTTCTCTCTCTCCTTAGAAAACAAACAGGCCACTCCAGCCAGGAAGCAGGTAAGCAAACTGCAGATCTTCCCCTTTCTCTTCGTTCCCTCAAATCCAATCCCCCAGTCCCATCCCCCCCATTTCTGCAGCAGACCACTTGCTGTGGCCTCCTATTCTTCTCTGCCTACTTCTACACTGGACTACACAGATCTCCAAACTTCCTTTGTTACATTCATTGCTTTATCTCAAGTCCCAACTCCAATAGATATTTTCTGGAAACACACAGTACACTGGTGGCAGTGAAGCAGGTAGGTTTTCTGCATATCTTTCACATCTTCCATTTCTTCAACTTCATTCCCCCGGTCTCATCCCCAGATCTGTAGCAAAACACCAGTTGAAGATTCTCTTCTCTGACCCCATTTCCAGGGGACTAAGCAGAACCCAATGGAATACCTGCTTTCCTCCCTTCAATGAACCTCAGGCCCCGCCCCCAGCCCATTTGCAAACTCTGAATACCTAATACCACATTTTATCTGGAACCTCCAATGGTCATACCTATCCAGAACAATTTTCTTCCAGACAACACACAGCCACAACTCTCTCCTAAGAACCAGAGAGGGCGACAGAAAACAAGGAACAAAACACGGACCAAGAGAAAAAAAAAAAAAAAAAAAAAAAAAAGAGGACAAGAGCAAATTTCAGCACCTTGAATTATACTCTCTCTAAATCCAGATGACTAGATGCTAGCATAAAAACACAATCAACAACAGCTAGGAATATCATAGAGGTTTTTAAAGAGGAAATGAATAAAACAGGCTAAGATGTGTAAGAAAAAATTTAATCAACAAATAAGAGTCAAACTGTGGGAAATCTGGAAATGAAAAATTTAGAAACTCAAACAGGAACCTCAGAGGTCAAGCCTCACCCAAAGAATACAAGAGAGAATCTCAGCTAAGATAAGATAGAGTAAATTTATACCTTAGTCAGAGAATGTTAAATTTAAAAAATTTAACATCTAAGAACTGAGACACTATGAAAAGACCAAATCCAAGAATAATAGGTATGGAGGAAGGTGAAGAATCCCAGGTTAAAGGCATAGAAAATATTTTCAACAAATTTATAGAAGAACATTTCCCTATCTTAGAGAAGGATGTGCCTTCAAAATACAAGAATCATACAGAAAACCAAATATACTGAGATAGAAAACCAGTCAAATAAATCAAAACAATAAATGCACAGAACAAAGAATCATAAAAGCTGCAAGGAAAAAAAGACCAAATAAAATATAAAGATGGACTCAGAATAGCACAAGAATTCTTAATATAGAATCGAAAAACCAGAAGGGACTGGACATATGTTAAACAGACCATATGAGAGCACAGATGCCAGCCCAGACAACAATACACAGAAAACCTTTCAATCACAACAGATGGAGAAAATAAGACATTCCATGATAAAACCAAATTTAAACAATATCTATGTACACATTCTGTCCTATAAAAGACACTAGAAAGAAAACACAAACCTAAAGAAGTTAACCATACTTAAGAAAAATAGATAATGACTAATCCAAGACCAGTAAATCAAAAGAGGGAAAACACATGCACATACCATCATCACCACAAAAACAAAACAAAGCAAAACAAAACAAAACAAAGGAGTCAACAAGTTCTGATATATCTCAACATCAGTGGACTCAATCCCACCCCCTAATAAAGAAGATAAACTATCAGAATAGATGTAAAATCAGAATCTATCCTTCTGCTGCATCCAAGAAAGACACCTTAAAAATTAAGTATAGTTACCACCTCAAAGTAAAAGGATAGAAAAAAGTTACTTCAAACACATGGACATAAAAAGGGCAAGCTGGTACAATCATTTTAATCTCTGACAAAATATACTTCAAGCCAAAACTAATCAGAAAAGAGAGGGAAGGACACTACACACTTATCAAAGGAAAAATCCACCAAAAAGCTGATTTAATTCTTAATAACTGTGAAGGAAAAGGACACTAGTTCATAAAATATTTAAAAAAAAACCCAAACTTCTACAGTCTAAATCACATATTAACCTTCAAACGTTGGCAGTGAGAGATTTCAGTACCTCACTCTTGCCAAGAGATAGTCCATTCAGACAAAAACATAACAGTAATTCTGGAGCTAACTGACCTTATGAAACAAATGGAACTAACAGATCTTTACAGAACATTTCACACAAACACAAAATAATTTACCTTCTCAGCATCTCATGGAACTTTCTCCAAAACTCATCACATACACAAAGCAAGTTTCAATAGATATTTCAAAATTAAAATAACACTCTGCAACCTATCTGACTACACAGATTAAAACTGGATATTGACAACAACAGAAAGCTCACAAACTTGTGAAAATTGAACATCTCTCTACTCAGTGAAAACTGGGCCAAAATAAAAATGAAGAAAGAAATTAAAGACTACCTAGTATGGAAAGAAACTGAATAAACAACATAACCAAGTTCTTAAAAAAAAAGACAAAGGATAAAAAGTTCTAAGAGCTCCTAGCACTAAGTACCTACATAAAATATCAGTGATCTCAGACTAATAGGTTGACAACATATGTGAAGACCAAAGAGCAAAAGGAAGTAATTACACCTAAAAACAGTAGATGGCAAGAGAAAGAAGGTCAAACGCAGGTCTGAAAATATTTTCAAAAGAAAGAGAGAGAGAAAGAGAAAGAGAGAGAGAAGAGAGAGAGAGAGAGAGAGAGAGAGAGAGAGAGAGAGAGAGAGAACAAAAGTTACAAAGAATCAATGAAACCAAGAGTTGATTCTTTAAGAAGATTGATAAAATTAATTAAAAGGTGCAGAAAGAATATCCACAATTAGAAATGAAAAGAGAACATAACATAGGCACTGATGAAATCCAGAGACCTATCAGGGCATTTTATGTCCTTTAGCAACTGCACTCCACCACACTGTAAAATTCAAAAGAAATGGATTTCATGAACATATACCACTTACCAAAGTTAAATCAAGATCAGATAAGCAATTGAAGCAGACCTATAACCCTTTGTGAAATAGAAGCAGTTATTTAAAGTCTCACAATCAAAACCAACCAACCAAAACAACAACAAAATCAAAGGAACAAATATACATACACACAAACAAACAACAACAAAGTCCCCCAAACCAACCAAACAACAAACCAACCACAAAAATATCAAAACAAAAAAACTCCATCGTCAGATAGTTTAAGTGCAGAATATACCAGACTTTCAAAGAAGAGTTAATGCCAATATTTTCCAAATTGTTTCACAAAATAGAAACAAGGAATAGTGCCCAATTTGTTTTATGAGACTGCAGTTACCCTGATGCCCAGGCCACATAAAATTCAGTAGAGAGATTTACAGAATTATCAATTTCCTTTGTGAGAATCGATGCAAAGATTTCCAACAGAATCCAAGAACACACCAAAAAGATCACTCACTTCATCAAATAGGCTTCATCCCGAGATGCAGGGATGGTTCAACATATGTAAATAGGTAAATGTAACACACAATATAAACAAAGGAAAGATAAAAAAAAACACATGATCATCTCATTAGTTGAAGAAAAAGTCTTCGACAAATCTAAAACTCTTTTATGATAAAAGTCCCAGAGAGATTAGGGATATGAGGGACATACTTCAACATAATAAAGACAGTTTACAGAAAATACATGATCAACATCAACTTAAATGTAGAGAAAGTCAAACAACTTCACTGAAGTTAGGGAAAGGCAAGGTTTTCCACCCACTCTATACCCATTCAAGACCTAAAGTTCAACAAGAGCAATAAGCGAAGGAGATCAAGGATATAGAAACTCAAAAAAAACCTAGTAGCCCTTTTATATACAAATTACAGACAGAAAAGGAAATCAAGTAAACAACACCTTTTATAATTACTTTAAAAAAAAAAAAATCTATCCTGTGGTTGCTCTTACCAAGCAAGTGAAAGACTTGCATGATAAAAACTTTATGACTTCAGAGAAAGAAATCAAAGGAGATAATCAGAAGGGAGAAAGCTCTCCCATGCTCATGCATAGCAAAACTGACCATTTTATCAAAAGCAGTCTACAGATGCAATTGAAATTCAAACACAATTCATCAGAAAAATGCAAAACGAAACTGCTTTGAGAATTTCCCTTACACCTGTCAGAATGACAAAGACCAATAAAACTAATGACAAATCACGCCGGTGAGGATGTGAAATACGAAGCACGAATCCATTGCTCATGGCAGTACGAACCTGTTGAGCCTCTATGGAAATTAGTGTGGACGTCCTCAGATGATGAAATCTATCTACTTCAAGATCCAGCTATTTACTCTTGAGCGTAAAGCCAAAGTAAGCTTCATCCTACCACAGAGACACTTGTTCAACACTGTTCACTGCTGCTCTATTCATAATAGTTAGATATTGGAAACAAGCTAGATGTCATTTTAACAGGAAAAAGGATAAAGAAATAGTGGTACATTTACAAAAGGGACTATTACTCAGATGATGAAAGAGATAAAATTATGAAATTTGTAGTTAAATGGATGAAACTAGAATAAAAATCATTCTGAATGAGGTAACTCACACGCAGAAAGACAGATATGGTATTTGTTTGCTTATATGTGGATGTTAGCTTTTAAGTCTTTGACAAGCAAGCTACAGTGGATGCTAATCTTAATCTGGAAAAGTAAGTCTCATTTTAGGTCTGCTGCAGTATAGGAAAATAGATCATGTTCCCTGCATTATGACTTCCCTAGCTTCCTGAGAGTGATTTGATCCAGATGTTCAGCACTGGCTTTGCCACACAATCTTTGAAAGACTGCCTGCCTTGATTCTTGAGGAATAAACTGAGCAATAAGATGACACTGATAAATTAATATTTCCAGACGTCCATTTTCTAAGTTGACTTTTTAGTTTGGCCTCCCACATATTGCTATGTCCACCTCATCACATCTCAAATTTGCAGAGACATAGAATTTCATATCTTTCATTGGCTTGTCTTTAGGTGACCCAGAAGATAGTTCAATGACATAGAGATGACTTTAAGTTTAGTCTCTGAATGGTATTGTTTTCTCTAGATAGAGGTTCATTTTAGAACAGGGAAAACACACTACTTCTTACTATGTCAGTACTTTGTCTCACAACAAATAAATGAATCTGGAAGAGCATGAGTGCAAGATGTAGTAGGTGGCATCTTGGTCAATTAAGTTGATATCAGTTGTCTATCTATTCTTCCTTATTTCAGGCAGGGCTAGAAGAATAGAACCTAGGCAGGTTCTTCTGTGTGACATGATTCAATTATACAGTACCAGTGATGCTTACACAAGCGATAGGTCATGATATTAAGGAGGAGAATAAGTCATATTCTATTTCTCTTTTAAATAATTCCCCTTCGTGGTTCTGTGGAACCATAAGGAGAAGCAGTGCCTGAGTTTTCTTCACTTTGAAACAAGGGCTGTTATCCCCATACGTGTCAGCAGTGCTAAAAATGAATAATGGATGAGCCTTTTTGTAAACTCTAAAGTGATGTGCAAATAATTTGCTAAAAAGATACAAGTATTGTCAAGTGGCCACTAGAGACCTGAAATGATGCTTACAGAGTTCTCAAATCAAGCACAATCACAGTAAATAACTCCCAAATATTAAATTATTTAGATGACATTTCACATGACTATCTGGAGTTCAGACTTTTACTGCATGTATTTACAATCTATCCCTAAAAGAGCAAAGATAGCTATAAAATATAATTTAGAAGACTTTTATGATATGATAGGTGATTGCAGATCAAATAATTTGGTGCATAAAAGCAGGCAGACTCATTAGGGAATGAAATGGCATGGGCTATGACGGTTGATGAAAGCATTTTAAAAAAGGTACCAGGTTATACAAGTGGAGTTTCATAGACTAAATAGAGAAAAATAAGAGAGATAAGTTGTTGTTTGACCTATGCCTCCCAACAATGGCTGGAGGACAGCAGAATGTGTTGCCTAGGGTGGACAATAGCTGATGCAATGCTTCATGAAGGAGGAGGAAAAGGAAAGAGGAGGAGGAAGAGGGAGGAGGAGGGAAGACAAGGAGGAAGAAAAGGAGGAGGTGGAGTAATAAGGGAAGGAGAAGGAGGAACAAAAATCCAAGAACCAGTCTGATTCTCCCTGAGAAATTGCTAAGCTTTCTATTTGGTAATATTTTAGAATCCCCGAGGCTCTATCAAATATTATACTAAGTCTTTCATGTGGCTCAACTCCTTTTTCCTCAAAGTGACACCATGACATAATCAGAGACTTCTCTTTCCCATGTTGCAAGTGAGAAAAACCATGGTTTGATATTATTTGCTTTGAAGTTCACTTAATCCCATTACAAGCCCACTATTATTCCCACTTTAGGAATAAATGATGGTAAGTCCACATGGAAAAGTAAACAAAGAGGAAATACAAGTGAATGAAAAGTGGGATCTTGGGATTGTGTGCCATGGAAGACTGAATGTGAGTTTGAAGTGGAACTAGAAGCTAATATGAAGTTCTGAAAGGGAGCAGGAAGTTGTGGTCTTTCCTAGTGGAGATGCATTTGTTAAGCCTATGAATAAATTTTTGAATGAAATGAAGAGAAAGCAAGCTTATGGTGACCAGTAAGAGCACCAGAAGGGGCAGAAGAAATAATGATAGCTAAGTTACATGCTAGACTTGTTTAGGTTTTAAAATAAGCTTTTAATGTGTATGATAACCATTTTTTTAAAGTTGAGGGCTTCAAAAGTTTATGGCAGCAAGACTATATACATATATGTATACATATTATTAATATATGTATAAGTGTACACACAATGCAATATTAATATGTATATTATATATTAATATATAATATGTATATTATATTATATACATTTATAGTATGTACATGTATATGTACACATATATGTATTATGTATATTATACACATATAATATGTATACATATATAATACACACACATATATAATTATTGAAGTTCTCAAATTTAAAATCATATATATTATATATATATATATATATATATATATTCAAAGCCAACAAATTGTATCAGTATGCAAGAGCCTGTTGCTATGGTCTCAATCAGAGATTTGTACATACACAAATAGTTACATAAGAGAATTGGGGAGAGGTACAGAATAAGGATTATGCCTTTACTAAAATGAGACTAATAATTTTTAAATCACTACCATTCACTACAACTGATTCATGGTTACACTTTGTTGAATGAGGGTTTTATACTTTCCCTCCTAACCTAGCTTTGAAATGTTATCTTGGCATCTACTCAAAAGAATGGGGAGGGGGAAGTGGTCCCAAACACACTCAGCATGGAATCTAAAAGTTAAAGAAGCCAAGCTACTTGCTCATATGCTCTGTGAAAGTCACTTGCAAAGACCAGACAGCTTAATATGTAGAGATGACCTCATCATTGTGATCCTATGCCATATTATACATTGATCTCATAGATCTCTTTTTCTAATGCTAACTTGTCAAACCAAACAACCAATGCACAGATTGTTGGAACCATGGATAATGAAACAGGATGGATGAAAAGGTCTAGGTTTTAGCTCCACAGTCACCAATGCCAGTGAGACTGGCACAACATTACTGTGCCCCAGTAGACCTCAAATTTACAAAATTGGGCTCAAATTGAATGATCATTGATTTGATCATTGATTGGTTGCCTGGCGAGTGATATACATCTAACCTAAGGATGTAAGAGATTCAAATCCTCTTGGGAGTATCCAACTTTATATATGAGGAAGTGACAAGAATCCTTCTTCTTACTGGAGGTTGGGAATTGTTTGGAGAAATAACCAAAACTGCATCAGTTCTGCAATGTCAAATAATAAAGATGATGACCAAATATATGTCCCTTTTCTATGGTTAATCACTTTTTCAAGAAGAGCTTACTCCTCTTGTCGGGGTGATCTTCACCCTTCTTCCCTCACAGCATGGCCTCTATGAGTAAAAAATAGCTGTGACACACATATGCTATACACATATTGGTTTGTGTTCAGATGTGTGCTCTCATCTCTCCATGTGTGAGTTCTACAGGGACCAATGAAAGCTTTAAGTAAAACCCAAATCAGCTAACTTCTGACTCCATACAATACTACATCACACTTCACATGGTTTGAGGGCCGTGTTCTGGCAAGCTAGAGCATTCAGTAGGCTGATTGCAAAAGAGAATCCAAATGGAGCTGTGCTGAACCCAAGTCCAACGTGCCCTTTTCCAGCTCAGTGGCATCACACTAGTGACTCTAACTCTGAACCTCAGTTTCTTTATATGGCCAATGGGAAGTATATATCTTTTGAACAGTTTATTGAGATAATTAAAGGGGACCATGGTGGCAAAGTACTCACATAGTTTCAAATGATAATACTTTATTGAACATGTGTTACTGGAGTAAAACAATGCTTACTTCCAATAAATGAAGCACCAGTTTTAATGATAATGAGGGCGTATGCATCATTTTAACGTACTTTAAATGTCCACCAATGGACTGAGGTGATTTGCGTTCAATGTCCTGTGATAATGAACAAGCAGTTATTATCATCAGAAGGTAGCCAGTGACTGTATTTTTAATTGTAATATATGACAACTATAAACTAAATTATGTCATGGAATGACTAGACCTAGACAAGAGGGCAAGCGAGTTCAAGAATAACTGTAGCTCTAATGGAACTTGGGAGCTCTATTTGATCTTTCTAAAGATTATTTCTTCATACATATGTTTAGGATATGATAATAGATATGGATCCTGTGAAAATTAAACAGGACTGTGTATTCAAATTCTACTTGCAGTTTGCCAAGCATCTTCCAAATACTCCTAACTGATTTAAAAGTCTTCAAATTTTTCTTAATTTTTTCTCTCCAATGTTGTTTACAACTTAAAACCACCAGAGGTCAGACTTTCACATAAGTTGCTAAAAGAGACTGCGAGTGGAGGCATTAAAAAATTTTTTAAAAAGAACATTTTCTGCTAAGTAGTATAAAATAAACATTTCAGGAATAAAAAGAAATATAATGGGTACTTGAAAGAAGTCTTGGTATCTAGAATGCTTAACACAAAAATTGTTACTTGGTGCCTGTGAGAGGCAGGCAAAAGAAAAATAAGCCAAATTTGTTAAATATGCATTGGTGATATTGGTACAAGATTAATTTACGGTGATCCTTCCATCTTCAAAATAAGAAATATATATGATGAAGGCCAAGTTTTCAAGTAAAGAAGCTGAACCCTGAGTAGATCAAATAGGATCTAGTCTTTTGTCCTTTGGTAGGATGCAATTCAGAAATGATGCTGAAAAGTATGCCTGTCTATCAAACAGCATATTCTATAACTGGATAGCATTATTGGTGCTTCATCTGCAGGTCTGAATAATTTATTTGGTTTTCGCTCTCCGAACAAATTTTGAATTATGTTCCTTTAATTGTCTGTTTTTCAGAGAATCTGGAAATTTCGGAGCACAGTATTGTTGTGCTGGTAAACATATAAATGAGATGATTATCCATGGAGGAAAGATACTGAAGACAAAACTATCATTTGGCCCCTTAAAACTCTCCTTGGCCATCAAGCTATGTTTTCTCCTAGCGAGGAGTGCAGTATTTAGATCTGCCTTCTTGAAATTGGGAAGGGCTATTGTAGTTCTTACAAGGAATGAGATATGGTTTATAGTCCATAGAAGATCCCATGTGCATTCACCTCTAATGCTGTGCCTAGGTCAGAGAAAAGGCATCAGTACACATGCTAAGGTTGCTGCCTGTGAAGACAGTTCATGAAGAACAAGTCAACTAGGATCTCATCCAGAGCTTGCAATCCATTTGCAAGCTTGCTACCTAGAGACAAGTCCTAAGACAGGACCTTTATCTTACCTTCAAACCTATGTTATCTGACTTGGTGACTAGGACTCAGTGCCTAGAACTTGGACAGTATTCAGTACCCTCCAGAATCATGGAATCTCTATATTGAGAAGGGAACTTAGAACGTCTCTGGTGCCAAGTCCCTACGTTCCACAAGAGGAAACCATATCTATAAGATGTGAGGTTCTGAAACTTCATATTCTGAAACACTCTCTTAGCTCCTCCTTTAAGGTATGCTTATAGTTCTATCCTCCCACACCAGCTTAGAATTTGCCCACAGTTCTCTGTGGGCTCAGGAAGAGAGTTAAGCTTCCAAAATTTAAAACTGTACTTGAATTTATAATGAGAATACTCTACCTTTTCACTAGGTGAAGACAGACTAAAGAAACTCATGGATGCTACTGGTTCTCAATAAACAGTATTATAGGCCGAAGTGATAAAATGAAATAAAGTCGTTTATTTTTTTTCTTATAAAGACTTGCATTGATGATAAATTAAGTCAGTGTCCACAGGTAGACGAGATTCATCCTGAACTTAAAATTCCCCTGCTTCAACCTCCTGAATGCTGTGGTACCTGGCTGATTTTGCAGAAATTTAAGATTTTTACTACATATTACATGCAGTCTTTGGGAAGCCAGAATTAATGTATGCTTTTCTTAAGCTCATTCTGCAGACTTGTTCCTGTCAATACAATTTCTGTTGTCATCTGCTCTGCAGTATCATGCATGGGCCTCAACTCAATACCTTTTCAGAAAACCTACACAAAACAGTTTATCTCTTTATTGCTCATGACACTAATATATTGTTTGTTGTACTACTGTGCCTAAGATGGGGACTGACAATAAACAGTCAATGTCTAGTTGAATTGCAAGGGACATAATTGTTAGATGGGAATGTGTTATGTTTAGGGTATTTAATTAACAGCTTCTTGCATATTCTTATTCCATTGTGAAAATTGTAGCTTTTCTTCAAAGGGGGGAAAAAAAACCTCAGCTAGATTTTCTCAGTTGCACAATTGAGGAAACCCTCAATATCCAGTCTTCAGGACACCACAGGGAAAACACAATTTCCTTGTATTCTGTGAGAAGTCCAGTAATAGATTTAAGTAAATACTATTTCTAACCAAAACTTTCCTTTCTGAACATTTGCCCTTGCATTATTCATTTATTCACCAAGGAAATGATTTGGAAGCCCCAAGGTCTTACTGTGACTCCCTCCATTTATTTTATGGTATCAAAGGTTAGAAGCTGGATTGCAATCACAGGAGAAAATTAATTCAATGATTAAGAAAAATGCACTTTAAGCAATACACATTTAAATAACCGACAAGCATCGAGCCATGTTTCTTTCCTTTCTTTCTTTCTTCTTTTAAATCCTTCTTTTTCCTACTTGAGATTTTAAACAGCTACGATTCTTTCCCCAGTAGCCTCAGGAAGCATAGCATGAATTACTAATAGGAGAGAACCAATCTGCAGTGCAGAGACCACTTTCAGAACAAAAGGGTAAGAGCTGACACAAGGAAAACAGATTTATTTAACTACATGCCCACCACCAACATTCCCCCATCCCCTGGCCCCAAGCAAAAATTACTAACAACAACCAGTGCTAGAAGGATATTTGGACCTTAGACCTTGACTCTACTTGGAGGGGAAAAAAGCAATATTTTATCATTCTCTAGCTGAAGGCAGTTGACCTCAGAGATTCCACTTTCAAATAAAACAAAATATTCATTTGTAAACTACTCTCGATCTTTAGTTAAAAAATAAGACCCACTGGAACTTATTTAATTACACTGGATCCCATTAATTGCAAAATATATGCTCCAGAAAAAATTTATTTTTGACCTCCGAGCTAAATTTCTGATTAGAATCAGTGTGAGTGAGGAAAGAGAGGAAGGATGATAGCTCTGGAATGAAGGAAGGTGGTCTACTGGAAAAGGTTGTGAATTCTCACCTCCATCTAAATACCATGGAAGAATGTTTCAGTGTCTTCAGAGGTTGACATCAGACTTATATTCTAGGATTCCACCTCTTTCCACCTTCTCTAACAAACCACCAAGGGAAGCCTATAGTAAATAACTAGTAGTCCACTGATTTCCAAAATAGACAGGAAGTCAGAGAAAACTAGGGAGGACAGGGAGAGAAGTCACACAGTAGCTACAGTGGATTTGAGGTGAGGAAAGAGATCCTATATATTGTATGACATTTAACGTTTCTTCCTCACCTTTAGGTCCTGGTGAAATTGTATGTGTGGCACAGACTTCTGCAGCAGATCGACTATCAACATCCAGACCCAGACTCTGAAATGCAAAAGAAAGAGCAGCAGCAGGATGAATTGGTTGCTTCGAAGCAGAAGTCTAAAGCCATTCATGACTGTGGTTCTTCAACAGAGGGTCTCCAAGACACACGAAATAACCAGCATTATTTTTTTTAAAGTAAAACCTACTACAGAGGGAAAAAAAAAGAGATATCTGGAAAGTACATTCCAGAAATGGCTGCAAAGACAAGCAAGAAGACACTCCCTTGGTTGTTTATTTTCTCAGGATCCCAAATGAACCATACATTGTCCAGACTGTTTCTTTTCAAATGACAACAGTTTATTGAAAATTATCTCTAAACTAAACACTTGGATGTGCAGGTCAATGGAAACCTCCCCATAAGCAGAGAGAATAGAACTGACTGGTATTTAGACCTCCAGCTGGCTACTTAGTTTGCATTGAGTTTAAATATCACATTCCAGGAGTGTTGGGGAGGTTGTGACCTGAGACTTCTGCACATTTTGCAAACATTATGTGTGGCTTTGAGTTTCTCATAATGTGGTGCTTGTTACTGAATGTGACAGTTGATCACAGATGTTCTTAATATTTTCTATGGCATACCTCTTTCTACTGAGAGCATAAATTACCCTGAGAGTAAGCTCCAAATGAATGAATTTTTCTGGAAGTCAATCTGGCAATAAGTAGGAAAGCTATTAAAAATGCATATAATTATGGCTGGGTACTTGCCCTTCTTGCACACTATCTCAAGGAAATAACATAAAATGAAGACAGCTTTATTTGGAAAAATGGGACAAGATAGGAAAGGACATGATTTGTCTGTCTCCATAGTAATAGCTTACAAGTCGTGGTAAAATACAAATATGTGAGTATGATGCTTGTAGAAAAAGTTCTTTACTTACTCATGGAGAAAGTGTCCAATAATATTTCTTAAACAGCAGATGATTTTTATATTGACTGTATGGATTTAATACAGACATGTAGACATTATGGTGACTGATGTCTCTGTATTTCTCTATGTATCTCTATTCTCATATAACTGTGTTTTTCACTATGGACAGTCTAGATTTGATCGTAGTTTATTAGAAAATTAGAATCAATCATTTACATCAGAGAGACCGCTTATATTCTTTTAAATTTTGTGTTTCTGTGTCTCTTATCTCCCTCTCACTTCCTTTACTTTGTCCCTCCTCTATTCTTTCCCTTCCCAGTGCTCCCTCTTCCTCATCCTCTCCCTCCTCCCTCTCCCTCTCCCTCCACTCCCTACTCTATCTTTCTCTCTCTCCTGTGTGTACACATGGATGCAGGTATGAGCATAAGCAAGCATGTGCACATGTGGAAGCAAGAAGTCAGCATTAGGTGTCAAGTGCTCTCTACCTTACTTTTGAGATAATGTTTTACTATACCTAAAACTTGCCAATTTGGCTAAGGTAGCCAGCTAGGAAGCTCCTAGGTCCCACTCTTTTCACAACCGAGCACTGGGATTGCAGGTGATGAGATGCCACTGTTCCCAGCTTTTGTTTTTACAGGGGTGTTGGGTGTCTAACCCAAGTACTCATGCTTTTACGGAAAACATTTAAACCAACTGATTTATGTCCCAGGCTCTTATATCCTTTATTACTGAAGTTATATTGATATGTGTACTACCTAGAGATGGATAAAAGGCATTTCAAACCCATTCCTCAATTTGGAAATGAAAGTCCTTACAGGTATGACTGAGAGCTAGTCTTTAAGAGACATCATTATAAGTAATAGCCAACCTAAAAAAAGAAAAAAGAAAAAAAAATGTATGTATGTCAGTATGCCAGTGCTGAAATAACAAAATACCCAAAATTGGGTGCTTAAGCAAGAGAAATTTGTATTGAAGTGCTTTCTTGGTGAGAGGGGAACAATTCCTCACAGGAACAACAGTAACGGGTGAGTGAACTGTTCATGTCATGAAATGCAGAGAAGAGGAAGGAAGGAAACTGACATTGATGGAAGTCATTGTGTCTTATATATAATCATATAGTATATTGTATATCATTATATACAAGAGATGAACGATGTCACTATTACCTCATGTCAGCCACAGATCTACACTGTAGAATAGCTAGTACGCCACCAATTCTGTAGATAAAGCAGCCGATGCTCAGAAAAGCTAAGCATTTTGTCTAAAGGCAACCTCTGAAGAAGACAAATACACACACACGCACACATACACACACATGATCAAAGGAAAATATTTCCAAAAATTCTTGCTCTTAAAATACAATTTGGTTTCTACAAAGGTGAGTACTCTCAAGTTTTGAGCATGCACTGATTTCCACAGTCATTTAGGATGTCCAGAGTGGGAGCATTTACCAGGCTGACAGTGACAGAAAGATAGGAAGGACAATCACAACAATGCTAGAAGCTTCAAATTCCACATCTGTCACTAGCAGATACCTGACAGAGAAAAATGACTCAATTTCCATTGCTGTGCAGCACATAAAGTGAGCTTTGACTTTATATCTAATGCTCTTTGAAAACTGATGCCCTTTAAATTATTTAGCCTAATCTGAATCTATTTCATTTCTTTTGTTTCTTTTCAAGGATTCCCAGGAGCACAGTGAAAGCAGACTTATTACATTTATGCATAGGAGTGCACGGGTTAGCAATCTGAAGAGGTCAGTCCTTAGCATCCTTAGTAGCTTATTTCTTCTATCTCCAATATCCACCTCTTACTAAACAGTGCATAAAACATCTGTCTATTTATAGCAGTAAAGTTGTTACATAAAATTTAAGTTGTTACACATCATTCAAATATTTTACAAATAAAACTGTTTCAAACCAATAGAGTAGTAGAGGCACTTTAGACCTTATTGACGTTATCAATATGAATAACACTGTATTCTGCATGTTTATCATCTTTGTAGCCTAGTCTGTGTCCATTCCTTTTGATTCTTAAGGACAGCAAATGCATGTGGCTTGTGAATTTATTCAATGTTACAAATCACTGATAAAGAGAAACAGCTTAAGATAGTGTCATATTATACTCATCCCTTTTGTAACATTTGTTTTTAGGTTTGATTATTTTTATATTTTGGCTTGAAAACATTTTCTTCTTTTTTCTTATAAGCATGGAAGCTTATAAATATGATATTCAAAGAAGACATTGATGTAGCAGACCTTTTAACTAAAAGCTGTATCCCAAATTTTAGCTAAAAAGATTTTCCTCAAAATTATTTCATGACTTCAGTTTGGAAGGCTTGCAAACATATTATTCCTACTAAGTGAATCTGGTAAAGTATTACTTTTTAATCTTTCCATAGTTTTATTTGTGTGTGCTTGTTTGTTCATGTGTGTGTCCAATATCTTCTCCACTTACACAAAGAAATGAAACATTTATCTTTCAACAGTTTTTAATCAAGACAGTGCCAATATGATTATGCATCTACTTAGTAGTATTCAGTGACAATTCAAAAGTATTATTTTCTATTAAATTTAACACAAATTTCCTAGAGTTTAATTCTGCAATGAAAATGAATCAAACACTTTAGCCTGGCATAATGGTACACATCTTTTACTTCTAGCACGTGGGAGTCAGAATCAGGGAGATCTCTGTGAGTTTAGGCCAGACTGACTAAAAAACCAAATTTTAATAATTTAATTTACAATAATTCCCTGAGATTTCTTCAGTTTAAATATTTAGCAATTATAAGGATTTACAGTGAGTCAGATATGATAAGCTGTGTTATTATTTGTCACACTTTTGAAGGCACCGTGATTCATTTAATTGTCAGTCGCACAAAATTGGAATAATATTCAATACAATCCCCATCAAAATTCCAACACAATTCTTGGCAGAGATGAGGAACTCTCAAATTCATCTGGAATAACAACAACAACGAAAACCCAGGATAGTGAAAACAATTCTCAATAATAAAAGAACTTCTGGGGGAATCGCCATCCCTGACTTTTAGCTTCACTACAGAGCAATAGTGATAAAAACTGCATGGTATTGGTACAGCCACAGACAGGTAGATCAATAGTATAGAAATGAAGACCCAGAAATAAACCCACACACCTATGGTCACTTGATCTTTGTCAACGAAGCCAAAACTATTTAGTGGAAAAAAGAAAGCATTTTTCAACAAATGGTTCTGGTTCAACTGGTGGCGAGCATGTAAAAGAACGCAATCGATCCATTCTCATCTCCTTGCACAAAGCTCAAGTACAAGTGGATCAAGGACCTCCACATAAAGCCAGATACACGGAATCTAATAGCAGAGAAAGTGGGAAAGAGCCTGGAACACATCGGCACAGGGGAAATTTTCTCTGAAGTTACTACTTTGAAGTAAGAACATTTAGGCCATTTGTGATTAAGGAAATACCAGAGTGAAGATTATAAGCAGGAAGCTTGCAATGTAGGTCTCAAGTCTGAAGCCAAGTCTAGAGAAAACTCTGAGATTGTACATGAAAGTAGAATATTGAAGGGAGAACTATAGAATATAAATTCCAGGAGAGTCACCATTCAGGTAGTAGTCTATGCACAGATAGCTAACAACCTATAATGGAAACCAAAAGACAAGAACAGTTAGACATATCATTCTTGTCAACCCAATACTGGAAGCATGAGATGAAGGCTAAGCACAAACTGGGGGACTTAGGAGTCAGTAATGAACAACAATAATCTACGAATGAAATAGAGCACTCAATGGCATGATTTAGACAAAACGAAGGAAGTGGCAGAGTAGCATCCTACCCATGAATGTTCTACAATGAAGATGGTAACAAAATGAGTAATAGAAACACTTATTAACACTGAATTTTTGTCATGTGCCTATGACTGAGAGTAATTTAATAAACAAATATTTTAATATATAATACTACTTTTTAAAGAAAAGGAAGTATCCATTTCACAAAGACAAAAGGAAATCTGTAAGAAACATGGTTGAGAGCACAAATGAGCAAAAGGATGTCTTTAATGGTTCCCAAGTCTCTTTACTTCAATTATTTACTCTCAGCACCTGGAAACCAAGGACTCCTTCTTTTCAAGGGCTCTAAGCAGCACTTAAATCAGAATGCAGTTAAACTTGAGAGCACAAATAAGGAGTCAATGGAATCAGCTCTGATTTCTCAACACATTTGTTGATGCATAACAAGAATGATACTAGAAGGTGTTGGTTGATAGGAGTCTATTTGTGAACTCATTAAAGGCAGTAGATATGCACATGAAAATCATGTGCATGGTACCAACATTCTGCAAATGGCTTATCCAAGCTCCTTGATGTCCCAGTAAATATGGGATGACAGAGATTTTAGAAGAGAAGAATTTTAGAATTGTCAAATTATGTCAAATGTGTTTACTGGGCTAAAAATACCTCACATTGCCCAGAAAGTCTTAAAACTGGCATCACTAAGACTTCACTTTCACTTATCCCTGAACTGAAGCAATTGAGAAATTCAAATCAACACTGGTTTTACTTCATAACATTGTTTTGAAACAGACAACAAGCCCAACAAGTTTATAGCTGCAATAAAATTGGAAGGAGGTTAAAGCAAGATCCCCAAAGAAAAGGCTCCATGGCTAGTTTATAGAACTGTCTCCAGAATTCCACATTTTTGGCTCATTCTTCCTCCATTCTCCAGGACAACACATTTCAGGCTTAGTGTTGCCCAAATATGACATTCTATTAAAGGGAATACTATGTAACATCCCACCCTTTATTCTCCTGTGCAGTTTTAATGGTTTGAGTGGCAGCTTTCTATAGATCTATCCATATCCTGAATCCCCCAGTCTGTGAATGGGACTGTATTTGGCCAAAGTGTTTTATAGATGTCATTAGGCAAGATGCTTTAAAATGAGATCATGGATTATCTCAATTGGTCCTAAGTCCAATGGCAGGCATCCCTATAGGAAACACCCAAACAGAAACCCAAGGTTAAGAGTAGAAACACATGTAAAGACATTAGCATGGACTTAGGCAACCATAAGCTAAGAAACAACATTGCCTCTGCCAGAAGATATGAAAGGCGGGGAAGAAGTCTTCCAAGGAGCCTTCAGCATGAGCTCAGCCCTTCTGAAACCTTGAGCTTGAATCTTTGGCCTTTAGAAATATGAGGTAATAAGTTTCTGATGTTTTAATCCACCAAGTTTCTGCTAATTTGTTGCAGCAGTCGTGGGAGTCCAAAATGCTGTTTTTGTGATTTTCATGCACAGTTACTGGAAGAAATGACACATGAAAACATTTGCTCAGTGCCTGACAGAGACCTAGAAACATCTGTTCTTGTGTGTATTTTAATTATCATGCATCCAGCTCAGATGGTATCTGGAGGGGAAACCAAATTCAAGGTATAAAATGAGCATATCCTAAGGCAGTCATGTTTTACCAGCAAAAACAAGTAGGGTAACCACCTCATCTCCACAAGGGGTTTCCTGACAAGTTGATAGGACTTGACTTTGCAGTTTGCTTTGGTTTGTCCATTCTTGTAAGTGCCTTACTGGGTTCTAGTTCCTCCTGGTGGGTTGACTTAATTTGATGCAGTTTGGAAGCATCATAAATTAGTAGAATGGATTTTACAATGCATATTTAGAAGAGAGCATGCAAATATGCCCATCATTAGTTTACTTTTTTACATTTCAAATGAAATATGGATGTAAGCATAATTTAAAAATTCAAATGGTGTTAACAGACCCGTAAGATAAAGACTGAAGTTTACCACTCCTCCCTCTCCACTCTTCATTATTATTTCCACAAGGAAACTCTTTTAATACTTTTAGTATCTATTCATTTATCTCCTCTGCATTATAAATAACAAATAGAAAATTATAATATCTTAAATGAAGATATTTATTGGCTTCTGAGTATGAAAGTTAGAAAATTCTTTTCCTCTTTTATCCTCCATCTACCCCATACATATTTTCACTGATTTTATCTTTGTAACTTAATAATAGTATAAATCTTGAACAATATTCAATGTTTATATTATGATAGCTGCACAAAAATTACTCACAGTCAAGTCCCAAAGTGCATCATAATTTCATTTCGTTTCTTGTATTAATGTTTCCTGAGTTTAATGATCATATTATTTTCCTTCATGTGGATTTCTGTGTACACACAAATTCTTTGAGATTTATCATTTCTATGGAAATGTAAAATGTTTCATTAGTTTCTACTGTTTTTAGTTGATCTCTCTCTCTCTCTCTCTTCTGGAGTCATCTGGTTTAGTGTATTATTTAGGCTGATTACTTGTTACAGACCTGTTATGCTGCAATATCTCTTTGCCATTGTCCAGGGATCTACAGTTCCTTTTCTGACATTCACATCTTTTCCTCTAGACTTTATGTTTCATTTTTGTGCAGTATGCTCTATAGTAATTTGCTGGGCCAAAGTGTGTTGTTAATTAAATTTAGAGACAATGTGTTTCTGAAAATGTAATAAATCTCCCTTTGTATCATGTGACAGTTTTGTTGAATATAGATTCCCAGGATGAAAATAATTTTCACCCTCTTGTGTAAAGACACTGCTTTAGTTTTGCAGTGGAGACATTTAATGTCATTCATGTTTTCTACAATTTGTACAGATTTTTTAATCCCCATTTTTGAAGATTTTGAGAGCTCTGTTCATCACTGTAACATTTTCTTGTGGTAATTTTAATAATTTCCTTGCCCTTATAGTGAATCGCCTTCATCCCCATATTTATTTTTCTCTTTCTCATTCTCATATACTTTCATAAATATATTGAGTAATTTAAACTGATACTCTAATACTTCTCAGCATCTGCTTTTTACTTCTGTTGAAGATATCTCTTTATTGTAAAACATTATAAATTACTTGTATATACAAACTCTGTGACATATCAAGGACTTAATTCATTCAATATATATATTTATTGAGTACTTATTACATGTCAGAATGCTGCATTGTTCCTTTCTTGTACGGCCCCCTTTTTTCCAGTACAATTGACTGAACATAGTCTTATCACTGCTAGGGCAGCGTTGCACCCTTGAGGTATATCCTCAGCCTTCTTCTTACTTTTTATTTTGCAAAATAGTGTTGCTCAGTTTCTTAGGGACTCTTGAGGTTACTGTATAACTTAAACAGACCTTGAATTTGTGATCCTCTTGCCTCAGTCTCCTAAATTACTAGGATTACAGGTTTGTGTCATTAATCTTGGCTATAGCACCTGTCTTTAATTTGTCATTTTAGCTTATCAATTAGAGTCTTCAGAGAAACATTTTCTGTTTTTTATATTGTCCCTATCTAATATAAATTTTCTAATTTCTGATTGTTTTAATTTATGCACATTTATCACTATTCTGTTAAAATGTCTAGTCACTCCACACTTCCATGTTATGAAACTTGGAAATATGACTCAATGTAAATTCTTTCTACATTAAGTTGTTTTTTTAGGAAGATATTTTATCATACCGATAAAGCTGAAACTAAGGCATTAACATACTGCAACTATAATAAGGTAGGGCCAAATAATGGTGATGTCCTAGTTTATGAAGAGCCACCCATTCTCATCATTTTTAGAGCTTTTTCCTGACCTAGACAATTCACTTCGTGTACTCATTTTTTTTTACCCCGTATGACATATACATCTCCCTAATTGCTTTTGGTTATGGGTAGGATTTAAGTATCTCTATGCTCATTTTACCTTTCTCCTTTTATTCTGTTGCTCAGCATGACCTCAGTTATCCATGAAGTCCCCTAACATTGACTCTTTTTTTAGTTCAGTCTCTCTACGTGACAGAACTTCATCTTATTTAAGCTCCAGTATAGGAAGAGCATCTTACCAGACTTCCAGAATGAGGTGTGAAGCTCACAGCAGAAATCATCGTTTAAAGACTTCTCTCATCTTCTAATTTAGGCCCATTTTGTCAGCAAGCTAAATGGCATCTTGTAGCTTAAGGACCCGAGCATTCTGGGTTTTTGGTATGTTGCTAACTTGGATCTTTCTGTCACTCATAGTGACAGATAATTTTCAAATCTCACTGGTCAGTTAAGATTGTATTTTCACAATAACAGTGTCACTTTCCTCATTGCTTCTTTTCATTTTTCTCTCTGTCACTGAGGAATGCTTTATTTTATGAGTGCTATTTTGGAGACATTCTGTAGGGAGCAGGGAATAAACACGTAGATTCAATCTGCCATATGGACACAGATGTTCCAAAATTACTTTATGATATAATTTGATGGAACTCCTGTGGGAAAATGTGCTGAAATGAGGTTAAACAACATATTTTTCCCCATAAAAATCTGAACAGAGGGGAACATTCCAACAATGACTATGTAAAGTGTTCGGAACATTCTTCCCACAAACATCTATAACACTACATGACATTATGAGAAAGAGTCATTCCAGAGCCTGTACACGTTGGCCAGCGTAGGCAAGTTTTTATGTATTTATTCTTGCAAAGTTGCTACTGATTTGTGTAAGAACAGTGCAATTTAAAGTCTTTTGGTAGAAAGCAAGTCTACCACTGTGAACATCTCAGCTGGTGAGAACAGCTATCTGACTAGCAGAGACGGCCGGAATAGACAGCAATTTTGTTGCTGCAGAACAGACGCAATATCAAGTATGGTTTGAAAACAAGCCAATGGTTACTATAAGCTACTAGGAAGAACAAAATTAAACACTCATGGTAAGGATTAATTTGCTGTTAATGAAATTCCTGCTGTGGTTTGAATGGAAAAATATCCCCCAGCCTCTTGTGTTTGAGTATCTAGTCCCCAGTTGGTGACATTGTTTTGGGGGAGATTATAGGATTATAGGTATTGGTGGCATTGCTGAAGGGGGTATAACACTGAGGATAGGCCTGAAAAGGTGATAGACTGGACTCATTTTGGCCTAAGGATGTTGTTCCCTGACTGCCACTGTGATATGGTAGGTTTATGGTTTCCACCATGGTAGAGCTGTGCCAGCCATGACACTGTCCAGCAGAATGGCATGAATCCATGACTCTATAAGCCATGGAAAACACGCTTTCTCAAAGGTAGTTGTGTAAGATATTTGGTCACAGTAACTTAAAAGCAACTAAAAAACAAAAAACAAAAACAAAAACAAAAAAACAAATAAAGTCAATGGAGTAAAGGATAGTCTTGTTAGCAATTGATACTGGGATTCATTCACATACAATTAAGTGAAGTTAGAACTATATCACACACATGTAGAAAATAAACACCAAATTATACAATAAAATACAAGATTTTCATGATCTTTACTTATGTAGAAGATTATTACTACACAAAAAACAAATTCATGGAAATCTATAAATTATACTAGTAAAAACTAGAAACATTAGGGCTAGAGAGAAGCTTCAGTGGTTAACGCAGTTACTGTTAGTATTTTGTCTAAACTCCACCTCCACAGTTATCTGGCAATAGACAGTATGATCCTCCCCACAGTTACCTGGCAATAACCAGGTAGGCCTGCCCATTATAAAAGGGACAGCTTGCTCCCTCCTCTCGCTCTTAATCTCTTGATCTCTTGCCTCTAGCTTCTCTCTGTCCCCTCACCCCTCTCCCCTTCCCTTCTCCCTCTCTCCATGTGGTCATGGCCGACATCTATTCCTCTGCGCTCTCTCTCTCTCTCTCTCTCTCTCTCTCTCTCTCTCTCTCTCTCTCTCTCTTCCTATCTTCCTCCATCTTCTCCTATTTCTCTCCCCCCACCTTTGCCCTATCTCCTGAATACCAGCTCCCACACCCCAGAACCGTTTGGTCTGGTGTTGTCTGTTCTAAGCTGCAGAAGGTTGTCTAACTGTTCCATGCTGTTCTAGCCATGGGTTTGGTTCTCAGCACCTATACTGGTACTTCACAGCAGGTTATAATTCCAGTTTCAGGAAACCTGATGCACTCTTCTGGCCACTGCATGTGTCTGCATGCATGTGTTATACATACATACACGAAGTTATATACATACACCTAAAATAAATATTTAAAAATTTAAAACATTATTATAGAAAACCACCATTTAAAAGAAATTTGAACAGACAAGATACAGATTGAAAAAAATATTTTCAATAATGTAACTTTGGAGAACTTGTATCCAACTACATAAAGAAAATATTCACAAGTTATGTATTCAATAAAGAATTTGTGCTGAACTAAACAGTAATACTAAAACTAAACTATCAACTAAAACTATCAACTAAAACTCAGCAAAATATTTATATGGGCATAACAACATAGCTAATATATATGAAACTATACAACATAGCTATTCATTAAATTCCAAAGTGAGATTATTACAAATAGAAAAATTTTATCATCAAAATTAATCTGATATTGCTTAATGTTTTCAGGGTGTGGTAACCTGGAATAATCGCTGATTGATTGTTCTGCTGTATAGTAACAGAGTCCCTTTGGAAGGAAGTTGGTTAGCATCTAGGAAAGTTAAAAATATAAACTTCAGCCACAGAGCCAAATAGCTTAACTCCTAGATATCTATTTAAGAAAAAAAAAGTGACCACTTGAATTCTTGTAGATAAAAGTTCACAAAAACCTTTTTTAAAAAAAAAAGTGACCAAAATTAGAAGGATTCATCAAGCAGTGAATAGATAAAAAAAAAAAAATGTGTCATTTCTTCCCAGTAGGTTGTGAATTAATAGTTATGGAAAGTGGTTAGTAATAAATAGAAAAATGGATAATATCTCTCCAAACTGTGCTAAATGAAAAATGACATGAAGACACATTATAGATTCCTTTTAAGATGAAATTTATTTATAAAAGTAAGGCTAAATGGTTGCCTAAAGAGGGAGCAGCAGTTGATTGCAAATGAACTCAACTTTTAGAACTAAGGGCTCTATTATAAAATTATGTTACAGCCAGGTGTACACAACTATATAAATGTTCTAAAATCAAACTCCTCATTGAAAAATCAATTAATTGTTAATATAAAATATATAATTCATACCACCATAAAAGTGTAAAATAACCATCGTGAAAATTGCATTTAATGCTCTTGGAATGATTATGAGCTTTGAGTAGTGTTTATTAGCCTGGGATCAGTCAATAGCTGAATTCCTGCTTTTTGTGAAATATCCTTGTAAAGTTAGTAAGTCAGAAACCTTACATTTGTTTTCAGTTCTCTATAATTTGATTCAGTACACCTAAAACTTGTCTATAAAGAATTTTTCAGTCAGGATAATTGATCTGAAATAGATAAAAGACAAACATTAACGTGAACACACAACTCAAAAATTTATGATTTGTATCTAATTATAACATTAATTACAAATTAATTATATTAAAGATCATAGGAATCCCAACCAGCTTTATTTACAAAGGGATCAATATCTTCTTCTGATGCTAATGTACTTGGAGGTATGGCATTGATTTTCATTATTGTTTCTGCAGTGATTAATTACATAGCAGTATTTTGACTCATATTGGTTAAATTAGCATAGATAATTATATGGACACATAATGAAAGTTTGATTTTGAATGATAGTTATATGTAATGATAATGCCTTCATCCATCCACATGATATTACTTATTAGATATCATTACAAGTTATGTGGATTTCATTTATAACAATGAATAAAAGTGTCTGTTCCCTAAGAGATTTATCTTTATCTGACTGAAGTTCCAGAGAAAGATAAAAGCAATTACCATCAGTATGAGGCTTACTTTATACCAATATGGTATAATATATAATATACTGTATATACATCAAAAATTAATACTGGCCCTGTAGTTGTCATGGAGACTTGGAGGTGAGGCACAGTACCTAGGTTTGGCAGATCAGAGTATATTTTCTACTGGATTATGGAAAGCCTTTTGGAGTTTGCTGATAAAATGGGGAGAATGAAAGGAAGATATTTCACATAGATCAAAAGCATATGTGTCTCAGTTGAGGGATAGGAAGGTGAATGGGAGGAACTGGAGACAGTGCATCAAAATGAGAGCTGGGAACATCATAGGGTCAATGGGGTACAAGGCTTAGGTAGGGAGCAGATGCTGTAGGGTAGAGTGCATGTTGTTAAGGAGTTAGAAAGTATCTTCAGAGAAATTAGAACCTACGAAAAATTTTCAAAAAGAGAGATTTTACTGTTGGAAGTGAAACAAAGATTGTGAAAGATGCATCAGAAGTAGAACTTCACTGTGTTTTTGAAATAGAAACAAGAAGCAGGTTTGGAGTTGTAGCTTGGTGTAGAATAATTGTTGCATATATCTTAAGTTTCAAATTAGGTCTCTAGCACCACAAAGTAAAACAGAATAAAAAAACTCAGAAAGAATAGCTAGGTGGATTAATAGAATTAGAGGTGTTTTCTTTGCTTATTTATTGATATTGCTAGCCTTTTTCTAAGTTTTTGTTAGTTCTTTGAGAATTTTTATATATATATTTTAAAAATATTAATCTCTATCATCAGCTCCTTTTAAATCCACCCCCATTTCTACATCCACTCAACTTTGTGTCCTCTTTTCTTTTGTTGTTGGTTTAAATAAAAGTACAATGTGTGCTGCTAATATATTCTGGTATGTGTGGTCTTCCACTGGAGATGGTCAGATTACTAGTGGTCATGTCCTTAAAACGGACTCTCCCTTTTCTAGCAGTTCCCAATAGCTCCACGGCTAGAACTAGGTCATGTCCATCTCCCCGTTCTGTGCTGGGATTTTGTCTGCCTGGTACTTGTACAGGCCTTGAAGATGTTGTCACAAATGCTGTGAGTTCATATGTGCAATTGCCCTGCTATGTCTGAGAAACATGATTTTCTTGTAGTTATTAACTGCCTATGGCTCTTGCAATCATCTTTCCTCCCCTTCTTTACTATTGGTCCCTAAGTCTCAATAAGGTGTAAGATATATATATATATATATATATATATATATATATATATATATATATATATGAGTGTGTATGTGTGTGTGTGTGTGTATGTATGTCTCATTTAGGATGAAACATTCCACATTCTCACTCTCTGCACCTTTACCTATTTTGGGTCTCTGTGTTAACCACCATCTACTATGAAAGAAGCTTCTCTTGTTCTCTGATGATGGTTGAGAGATGACTCAACTATGGATTAGGGGTAAGTCAATAGGAGTCGGTTTGATACTATACCATTTATCATAGTAATAGTAGAAATTTCGTCCCTGGGACCTTTGACCTGTTTAGCTACAGATTCTTAGGTTTAAACTTGAGGGGTGAGGCTCAGATCCAGCCTCAAAGTGGTTGGTTATTCCATGACATCCACACTACTATTGCATCTGTGTGCTTTCTTACCAGGTAAGAATTTCATTTTTGTAGTTCACAGGGTCACATTTGAGTAAGAGTGATGACCACTTTCATCATTTGGTAGCATCCATAACAATTTCCAACACGAGGAATCAAGAAACTAAATCCATGTTTTATAGCTAGGAAGTTCTTTGATGCTTTCGGCAGTACAAAATGGAAATTGATGCTTTGCAACACTTTGTTTTCACATCTTTCAAGGTATTTTTTTTTAAATATAAATTCTTTGTACTCAGCTTCAATACATGATAACTTATAAATTGTCTTATACCCTCCAGGACAAAAAAGATGATTAAATTGAATTTGTTTAATAGAACTAACACTAGTTCTATTTTGTCTAACACTAGATGTGACTTGACATTATAGAGACCTGGGTCTAGTTTTCAATTATATCACACACTTTGGGTGATTATTTACTTATACTACATCTTAACTTTGCATTTTGCTTGCAAATATGGAGACTGAGGCCCATTCTCTCCCTACACTGAGAGTTGAAGCAAAGGTCCAATACGCTGGATTCAGGACAAATGAGCAGATAAAAGCAGAATGCTAATGGGCATATGTGCCTTTTTGCTAGCTGTGCATGCAGGTCAAGGATGAATGTCCTCCTGGACAGTAGTCTTTACTCTCTTCACCCTTTGTTTTTGAGAAACCACAAACAGTGAGGCTTCCATGCATTCCAGGCAGTGTCAAGCCGACCTGCTCTGTTTGATATTCAACACAGTGGAGGAAAGAGACCATCAAGCATTACTTGAGCTGATAAAATGTAGCGTATAACTGATTCCTGGGAAAATATTTTCTGCTTTAAGGAGATAAATATTTATCTCAGCTCTTCTGGGAAGCATGTGCTTAATAAATGATGTTTCTTTTTTTCTAATGGTCTGTTTATTTTTTAGAGACTTCACTTCACAAATTAGAGTATCTTTCATCATATATAACCCTCAAAATGTATTTTTGTGAAATATTTTCAAGAAGATTGGAATTTACTTATCAAGAAAACATTCTTAAGTTTCTAAGTTCCCATAAATGGCTCAAATTTTGACTTCTTAACCAGACTAGATGCCAGCTCATGTAATTACTTTTTATTTCAAGGGCATATTACAATGGATTTAATACCCAGGGGCAGATTTTATTTTAAAAAGAACATTTTGTTACAAAATATTTTTTTGTTTTTCTTTTCAATATTGAAAGTTGAACCCAGAGGCTAACAGATACTACTTAGGATGAGTTGTATCCTGAGCCCCCTCCCCTCTTTGCTATTTAAATTTTGGTTTTGTTGGAGATAGAGTCTCGCTGTTTCTCAAACCTGAACTCGGATTCACTTCCTAAGCCTGATTTGTACTGGCAATCCTCCTGCATCAGCCTCTTCAGTCGATGGCAGGACAGCTGAGTCACCAGATCTGGCTGGAAAAATGTTTTTTAATATCTTTTTTACACATGCTCATTTCACAAGCAAGAATATATCCTAGACAAAGGAAACTAGCAACTGCGAACTCTGACTGAAGACCATGAGAAATTCTAAGTGGGCCTCTATTTTAGGAATATAACACTGAAATGAACTCAGTTTTGGTTTTGTGTTCCATTCACTTGCTGAGTAACTTTGTCACAGACACACTTTGCAAACATCTTCAGTACCTATCTTTCAAAATATAAGCATCCTGCCTAACCTGTGTGCAATCTGTTAATATGGAAGAGTCTCTCTAGTGAATAATTACATCTACACATTGAATTCTTGAAATAAATGCTTTCACCTAGATTAATTAGATCTAGATAAAAGGAAAAACTAGATAACATTTTGTAAGGTCTGCTGTGTGCAAGCATTCGTACTAGGGGCCTTTGTTTCCATTTTTATTGCCTATAATCCTGAGAGCCAGGTGTTTTCTGCATTTTACAGACGGGGAACTGACTTTACAAAGGTGTAGCAACTTCCTTACAGCTACGGAGGAAAGGAAACTCCTGGATCCAGCACCCACTTACAAGTTGCAAAACATATGTTAAGAATAATTGCACATCAACTTCAACAAGGGTTCTCATGCTACAGATGGCTGGTGGATATGGGGGTGTCAAATCTTGAGATTTCCTCTTTGGAGAACCATCATGCTTATTTATGCTGAAATAAAGCTGAAATGAGTCTTCCTACTATAAACTTGATCATCCCAGTGCCCGTTGTCCTGAGTATTGTCAGTCTTGTGATCAGCCTAATTGCTTGTTGCTGTTCCTTGCTTCATGCCTCTAGTGTAGAGGTTCTCAACCTTTCTAATGCTGCAACCCCCAACATGAACAGTTCTTCATGTTGTAGTGACCCCCAACCACAAAATTATTCTCATTCCTACTTCATAGCAACAGTTTTGCTACTGGCATGAATCTTAATGTAAATATCAGATATAAGGATGGTCTTAGGTGACCCCCTATAAAAGGGTCCTTTGATCCCCAAAGAGGTTGTGAGCCACAGGATGAACTACTGCTCCTGTCTCTGTCTTCTCTCATTCTTTGTGATTCTCTATGCTGCTCTGAGGTAGAGCACACAGCCCTTACCTTCAGTTTCTCTGGGACATCACCAGTACAGGGAAGTTTGATGTAACATGTTCTCTTTATTCATTGAAGTACAGGTAATAGCAGGAAGGGCTGATCCCAGAGAACATCGAAGTACATAAAACTGACGTTTGGACACTTTCACTGCCTGGATAGTTTCCAAGAGAAGAGCTTCTGCTGAGCATCTTCTCACAGGTTTTATCTCTCTACTTTGACCCTAGAATGCTGCTGTCTCTTCCTGACTCCTCATGATTCTCAGGTCTCCTCATCCATTATCTCCTGTGAGTAGTCAAGGAGACTTTGACATGTGGCTTTGTTTTCCTTCCACAAAGGATTAAGCTTTCTTCCATCTTTGAAGTCTACTAAATTCACCTAATATCTTCAGACATGAATATCTCTTTTCTTAAGATAAATACTTCCTCTATGAACATATATTCAAATTAAAATGTGATAAAAATAAAAAACATTTTTCTCTCCTAAAAGACAGTGTAACACAAAACTACCTACAAAGATCAAACTTGGAAGGTGGCACAGTCTTACCTTACCATGTATGGTTTGAGCCATGGAGATTGCATTCAACTGAGATTGTCATTTGCTTCACTCAGCAATAGATACTAAGACCCTTTAAAAGACATAACAAATTTGTATAACCAATAAAGTTCATAACCATAAATTGAATTTGGATCTTAAGAATTAGATCAGCAATGAAAGCTGTGACAGCTTTAAAAAATAATCAAGCGAATGTTTGGGATAATGAAAGAAGGTGCCATGTTTTTTGTTTGTTTGTTTGTTTTTAATTTTAAAATATTTTTCCAGCAGATAGAACTTGCAATTAACTGTTATCCAGTGTCATGGTCTTCCTAGCATGAATTTAGTTCTTGTAAGAAATCAGTATATACAAATATGTCGCCTGGCTACTATTTTGTAAAATATGGGTAGCATTTGACCTTCTATAAAAACATAATTCTCTGGCACACTCTATCTGAAATCACGGAGTGTTACAGGACCCGATTATATAGAAGTTTTACAGGCACTATCCAAGAAAGTTTGGTTATTTATTTGTTTATTAGTTTATTCATTTTTTGGAGAGCTTCAGTTGTTTCGTCTGATGCTTAGTATGTAAAATAGATATAAATCTCCCACAAGTAAACTGAGTCACAGAGAGAGAATCAGTAACTTGCCAGTGTCAGCTAGAGGTCAAAGTACAATTTAGGATTCAAGTATCAATATCTACCAAGATCTACTCTGATCTTTTATCTCCATTTTCTACCGTCCTCCTTGGAACCAGGATGAATAGATTCGACCAATTTCTGGTCCACCACAACTGACAATGTTTTACAGCTCTCAGAAGAGAAGTGAGGATGTTTGGGCAGCCCTAGCTGGGGTAAGGTCTTGGTGCTATCAGTGGTAGTGGTGGGTGGTGGTGTCTGTGACAGAAGCAGCAGGGGCTTGAGCCCAGCCTTCTAGGTGGGTTCAAGGTCCAACGATGAATGCTTCAGGAGAGAAAACTCTTCCCCAAAATGTTGTAACTCAGTAAAAACAGTCACTCTCAGATGATTCTAAGTGAAATAACTTGTGCACTTTATTCCACATGGATAGGGACTAAAAATATCAAGGAGTAGGGTGGGATCCAGGGGTAGATGCTTCCCATTGGCTCAGTTTGAGATACTAGTGATGCTCTATTTGCATGAGGAAGGACTTCAGGATTTTTTTCTCTACATGGCAGATTCTCATGGTTCTTTCAGGAGAGTCTACTTGTTCCAGAGCAGGTAAAGTTAGGCAAGGAGTTGGCCCCACTACTACCTTTCTCAATACTCTGAGATTCATGGGGTTTGGGTTCACTCAGTCTTGTCAATTCTCCTGTCTGGTGGCACAGGCCACTTGCCCCACAATATTCTGCTACTAGCTGCAGAGGATACAGTCATCATTTTCCATGTTGATCTAACATTTGGAACACCATAAAAGTTATATAGTCAAGAAGCCAGCATGTTTATATCTCCATATTCAGATAATGAATAAAAATGTCTATCTACTTACCTACCTACCTACCTACCTACCTACCTACCTACCTATCTATCTATGCACACACACACACACACACAGACACACACACAGAGAGGCACATACATATTAATTTATTTATAGACATGAAGGAACATAATAAAAATAAGCTCTGTAAGACATTTATTGCTTGTCTTGAATAAGATTCTTTGATCTGCCCTTTGCCTTTAGCTTATGAACCTGGTAGGCTTTGTAGGCAAAGCTTCGAGCTCAAACCCATATTGACTCTTCTTGTAGTGCTAATTCAGCAATAGAAATGCTGTATTCTTTGAAAAATGAAGAAAATTGAGTGTTTTGATCATTGCATCCTTTGATCATGACAGAGACAGACTGTTGTGGTAGAAGAAGTAGCTCATGCAACATCAAGGCTGAAATGACATATTTCTTCTTCAGAATCAGTCATTTAGTCTCTTCCCAGCAGTGTGTGATTGTCAGGGATTATCAGTACTTTTTTTGGTCACATTTTGCCAATGTGACAAAATAATCAGGATAAATCAACTTAAAGGATGGAGGGCTTACAATTTCAGTAGTTAGTTCACAGTTGGATAGCTCCATTGTTTTGTGTTTGTGGCAAAGGCAGAGATACTAGACAAAGGAAAGCAGCTTACTTCATGGCAGCCAAGGAACAGAGACGACTACAGAGTAAGGTGTTTGGGACAAGATATTCCCTTCCAGAGCTTGTTCTCTTCCAATGCCTACTTTTCTAGACTTCACTAGGCTTCACCTAATTCTACCACCTGCCAACAATACCATCATATTATGCCTCTATTAGTTGAGTAAACCAAAGACCCCATGATGCAATCATTTTCTCAACACTTCACTCCTGAGCATGAACCAAGTACCAAGTACCACATACAAGCTTGATCCAACTTATAACAAGTACCTACTAAGTTTTGTGAATTTGTAGAATGAGATGTAATCTTTGAACTCTCTTAATTAAAATTTTCAAAAGAAATAAAATCTTCTAAAATTATGCCATTCTTCTTTGTTAAATTAATATGTTTATAATTTCTTTCTTTGATGGGTGAGGACCTGAATTTTGTGAATATTTATGCAGAATGATGGCTCTTACCTGGTGGTAGTTCACAAGGGGAATAAAAAAAGATGGATTGAATTTGTTCAAACCAGAATTTGTCTTGAAAATCAATTTTCCTAACATCCTTGAGAAAAACTTCTTTTATTGGTTTCTCTAAATAAGAGAGGGCAGCTCAAACTTCATTTATTTTTATTATTGCTGAGAACTCTGGTTTTATTAATTAGGTTTTAAAGTAGTAATTGCTATGACACCCTTGACAATGAACACTGAGAACCATTTGCTTCATCCTATTAGTTTTTAGTTTCTTTTTACAGTAAGATCCAGAAAACTGGGAGGCTTTATAATAGAAAACAATAACAAGAAGAAAATATTTCTGTGCTAGTGCATAGAATATCTCCTATTTGCACACATTTTCCTGAGAGAAAACTTATTATTTCAAATCAATTGATGGAAAAGTTTCTTCCCTTACACATAGATCCAAATATGTATTATGTGGAAGTTTCCCTTCCTTGATGAATTTTGTATTATCTTTTGGAGATGGTACCCACTTATATCCATTTGCCCACATTTCAACAATAATGATAATAATACCTTTGAATAATGTTGAAGGTAAGAATGCTTAATTACTTAGGAGAAATGAACCAGTACACAAGTGTTTTCCAAGGTCTGCACCTCCCAAGGCTTCTAAACCTTCTCAGTTGAGTTCTATGCATTACCATCCATTTCAGATAAAAGTCAAAACTATTTGATTCCTAAATAGACAATAGAAAGCTGGTATCCATTTTTAGTTTTGTTCTCTTCAATCTATTAATGAAAGCATATATCATATTTCAAAGAATCATAAGATATTAAGGTAAAAGTTTCAATCACTTGGATATGTAAGTCATCTTTTTTTCACATTTGGAAGAATTCTGACATCTTCAGCTTCAGCACAGAGAGTAGATGTATGGGATGCAACATTCCAACTTTGTATTGTTTCTTTTAAGAGGAGAAGATAGCATGGACACGATAAAATATAGGCAAAGCAGTGCTGAAAATACTTTCTGGGATGATAAATTCATGTCAAAAATTTCCAATTTACTGTACATCTCTGGGCTTATGATAGCCAACATTAATCATGGTCTTCTTGCTAGAGCCCATTATAACCTGTACAGAGTAACCAATATGAGAGAAGCAAGACACAAAGGCAGGTTGCTAGGATGAATGTTGCTGAATCCAAACAAAGATGAGTGACACACATCGGGTAGGATAAATCCACAAATAGCCTAGATCCAGACATCAGACATTATTTGAGGTGACAACCTTCATATTAACTGAAAGAGACAGGAGAAAAAGAGAGAGAGATGGAGACAGACATGAAGTTAACACCGTACAACTGCATGATTCCTTTCCACAGAAATCGACGTTGAGATGACATTTTTCCTTCTTCAGAACCAATAACAAGCCTCCTGTAATTAAGCAAACTTTCTCTCTGCTATCAAAACAAACTGTTAAGCCACAGAATTGCTCCTGACACATCTACCCCTCAGCCAAAGCTATAGTATTTTAATCTAACTGCAATGCAAAGATGGGTGAGTCAGTCTACCATAAGTTTGCAGCAAATAGTACGTGTCATTGGAAATAACTTCGGCTTTTCCAAAGACCATAGATTTATTCTGTAGGAGTTTTAGAAACAAGCAACAATAATTTTAGCTAAAGCAATTCCCCATGTTCACTAAACCATAACCATCTGAAACTAGTTATTTCTAGAATTACACAGAACTAAAATAGCAAACATGTAAACAGAGCTATGGGATAGAATTCATCAAATGAGAGGAAAAATATTTAGAATTTTAAGGTATAAAATATCACATCTGTTAAGTATTTATAGATGTCCAATTTAAGTGCATACTTCAAATACTAATTAAAAACATTCTCTATAAATAGGAATCCAATTTGCTGTGTGTGCAGATTGAGTAATACAAGCAACTTTCCCTAGATATCAGTTTTCTCTTCATGCAAGCAGTCAAAAGTAATTGACCTTCGGACTTCTCATTAAAACTCAGCATTGGAGGCTGGAGAAAAAAAAGAAGCTGGATCTATTCATGCCATGAGGCAAGGATATAGCCAATCTAATCCCTTTGTTTCAGTGCTCACTTTGTCAACATGACTTGATGGCCTTACAGTTTGAACTAGGAGGACAAAAAGCAGAGTTAAACACAATGCCTATACTATGCTTTATACAATGTCTATGTATAGGTAGATTCTTTGTTTGCATTTAGCTAATAAAATATAGCATACATGGCATTGATTTCTGCTGAACACTGAAGTGGAGGGATGGTTCTCTTTGGTTACATAACATTCTGTTATGTGATCACTACTAATGCCAGAAGCAAACTTCAGGAGGTGACATTCTCTGTGCTGCTTATCTCTCTTGTCCTTCAAAAATTTCTCAAGGAATACTTATGTTAACAGGAAGTTGGTACTAATTTGTGGGTGGTATGTAATACAATTTTGGAATGCATAAATTGGGGAAATCCTTTAAGAATTCTGTTAATATCACATGACTTTAAAATATATAAATTAATTCCCCCTATTTTGTAGAGGATAAACAAGACAAGGGGCTGAGGCAGGAAGGATTGCTTAGGAGGTAACAACATTTGTTGTCCATCATATGGATCTGAGTTCAAATCTCCAGCACCATGGAAAATGATGACTTGGCTGCACTCACCTATAACACCAACATTCCAACAGGGAGGTGCTTAAGGATTATTAGGGCTTCTTAGACACCAACCTCAATTCAGGTTCAGTGACAGACCCTGTCTCAAAGGAATAAGGGAACAAATGATAGACATGCACACACAGTTATACACTTTTGCTCACATATACAAGCACATATTCAACACTCAAACACCAAAACAATAAAATAAAGGAGAATAAAGATAAAGTTAGTAGTAGCGTAGAACCAACAGCTTTGAGGTGTGGCTGGGACTGAGCTCAGAAGCCTGAACACTTCAGCAGTGTTTTCTTAGTTATAAGACAGCTTCATTATTTTCTTTTGTAATTCATATAGCTTGGGAAAAACAGAGTGAACATAGAACCACAATTCTCACTGAAGATTTCCAACAAAGTGCCAGATGATTACTGAGGTCTTTCTGGCAAGGATAGGGTCTCCTATGATCCATACGATCTCACTCAGGTTCACAATAGAATACCACTTTCTCATTTTTAATTGAAAACTTTTATAGCCTTTCTGTATACTTTCTTATGGAAACCCAAGTTCTACATCTTAAAAACTTTTTTTGCAATTAAAATATAGATCTTGACCTTCAACTTAAATGTACACTGAAAATAATATGAAAATAAGAACATACATTTTCTTCCAAGGTAGAACATATTTTTAGGGGTTTCGGGAGAATAAAGGTGGTACCATTTGTTATTTCAATACAGCAGGAGTACACTTGAATTAATATTAACAAATGCACACATGTGTTTAAGTTCTAAAATAAAAAATAATACTTTTTTTTTTATACATTTGTCTTAGGTAGGACTCCATTGCTGTGAAGAGACATCACGGCCATGGCAACTCTTATAAAAGAAAATATTTAATTGGGGCTGGCTTACAGTCTCAGGGGTTCAGTTGATTGTTATCAGGGCAGGATGGATGGCAGCCTATAGATAGACATGGTGCTAGAAAAGAAACTGAGAGTTCTACATCTTGATCTAAAGGAAACCAGAAGGAGACTGTTTTCAGCAGGCAGCCAGGAAGAGACTCTGGGTCACACTGTCTGGAGTTGAGCATATATAAGAAACCTCAAAGTCCTACCTCCAGAGTGACACACTTGCTCTAACAAGCTATATCTCCTCCAATAAGACCTCATATGCTAATAGTGACACTTCTCACGGGCCAAGCATATTCAAACAACCACAAAATTCAAGTATTTACTCCTATCTGTTTTGTGAGATTTTAAAGAGATACTTTAGCTATTTATTCATTCATTTATTATTTAGGGCTAAGAAATATCAGAGAAAAATAGGAAGAAAAAAATTAAATTAAATTGTAAAATCTTCAACATCATTGATCTTTGCTATTTCAATGTTTAAAGGCATTAAAGAGAATAGACACAATCACCACCAAATTACGTCTACTTGTTCAGGTCTAGAATTTCTATGCTATCCAAATATCCATTTAACGTTTGTGTATACACATATACAGCTATACATACATATCTGTACACACAGATCAATTATAGAAATACAAATGTATAAATATTAAATAAGAAAGTAACAAGCTGTTTAGTATGGAATGTATTGTTTGCAATATTGCCTTCAGAAAGAAAGCAAAATAGTTTAGCTATATTGAAAGGCATACTAAGAGATACAATGTCATAGCAACATGGGAGTTAGTGACACACAAGAAAAGCCTTTTTTTTTTTTTTTTCTCATCTGTCTGGAAAATACTTTAGTTGTGGATACTGATGGTGTAACAGTGTCTCTGATGTGGAAAGTCACGTTAGATGCTGTTTGAATGAAAATGCACATAGGCAGTGGCATTATTAGGAAGTGTGACTTTGTTGGAGTAGGGGTGGTCTTGCTGGAAAAAATATGTCACTGAAGATGGGCTCTTAGGTTTCAGAAACTCAAGCCAGGCTCAATGGACTCAATGTCTATTCCTGCTGCCTGCTGATCCAAATATAGAACTTTCATCTTTCTCTCCATGTCTGCCTGTGTGCCACCATGCTTCCCATCACAATGATAATGGACTAAATCTCTGAACCTATCACCTATCTGCCAGCCCCAATTAAATTGTTTCCTTATTAAGAATTGAAAAAAGACTAACAGTGTAAATAGGAAGCCACCAAAGAACCTCTTAAGAAGTGTGATAAGGATGATGAAGTGTAACTCTCTATAATTAATAGTGTGAACAGACTCAGATGTATCTAAGGGTCAGGCCACTGAGAATTAGACTAACCAGTGAGTATATAGATAATATAAATTGGACACTTTTTTTCTATTTTTTTATTTTAATTTTTAAATTTAATTTAATTTTTATTTATTTATTTTTTGGGGGGGTGGGGAAGGTCTCAATGGTTGAGGAATGGACATGGAAGGACTGGGAAGTGAGTGTAATCTGGGGGGCATGGCGTGACATTGCCAAAGAATCAACAAAAATATGTTGAAAAGAAAACTGGAATTGCTGTGGTCATGGTGTCTCTTCACAGCAATAGGAACTCTAGCTAAGGCAGTGGTGTCTCTTAGCCACCTCCTGTTTGACTAACATTTTCTAGAGTCTTGCTCTTGTTTCTGGCATTTGGAAAGTTCTTTCAGTCTCTTCTGTGTCTTCTGAAAACAATATCTGAAAGACAAAAAAAAAATTACAAAGCCCATGTAACTCAGAGGTGTGAAATATTAAACATAAAAGTGGTTCGGTAAGGAACGGGGATAAAATTCATCATACATTCTAGATCCATATCTGCTTTAATAAACCTTCTCTTTTGAATTGAAAGTGATAAGCCTTATCTGCCTTCTGCAAGTATCTTAGGCATAATTTTGGGCAGTGTTTTATTTTTATTTTTTTTTACTTTGCCTGTCTGAACTTTTACATTTCAAAACTTCATCAAGTCACATGGTTGAACATAATCATAGCTAAAGGCATCGTCACCCTTGAACAAAGCACAATTGCTGGATTAATCCAAATGCTGCATGCATCATTTAGCAAGTGTCTTTGCTCCCTACCACGCAGGGCAGATCCCAAACTCTCTCTGTCTAATCTCATTATTTAACTACTCCCTCCTCCAGAGCTAAGAAGGATATGGTACTCCAAACCTTGTGTCTTACTGTCATTAGTCTGTTCTTCCTAATAAATGATGACGTTCCACTGTCACAGAAACTACTTTTCCTAATTATTTTCCATAAAGTAAGTCCTCAGTACAGATTTGGTGAATAAAAGCAGAATTTTTTTCCCTAAGTCATCTAATCACATTTTTGATGCCTAATATTTAATACATACCAGACATTTTAAAATATTTCATATATATGAAGTCACTTACTCCCAGCAACAATCTATTGGGGTGAGCACTGAGTATTATCCAATCTTTACAAGGAAGGAAACAAGTTTCAAATGGCCATGGTTTCCCAGGGTCACACTGTAGTGAGAAGCAGTATGAATTCAGAAAACTAACTTCTAATTCTTCAGCACTGAGCCATTCTGGGATACAGCATTCCTTGCCTGTGATCCATTTAATAAATGTAAAATGCATTCTGATAGCATTTTGGTACTAGGTCACCGGATTAAGTAGTATGTATAATAAAGGAAAGCTTGAGGTACAGTTTTACTTTTAGTCCTAAACGGCAATCAGTATCTTAAGGATGATTCCAGAAAAAAGTAAAATGCTGTTTGTCTGGTTTCTTCCTCAAAGATAAAGATCCAGAATTAGACAGTAATACAGCTCTGGATTTGGAGCAAAAGAATCTGAGGGAATGCTAGGTTTGAGACCCAAGTGCATTCCTGTTTCTATCAATGACCCCTGGAAGCAGAGTAGTAAATAGAGGTCTGTGTGCTCCTTCAGTGTGGCATCAGATAGATGTGACATTTCACCAGGTCCTGGGAAAACCGTATGTCCTACATAAACTTAAGTCCTCTATGTTTACGTCTTACTTTGTTTTTTAGTGACTTTTCCATAGCCATGACAAAACAGCATAATCAAGGGACCTTACACAACTCAGCATTTAATTTGGAGTTCATGATTCCAGAGGGTAGGAAAGTCCATGACCATCATGTCAGAGAACATGATATCAGACAGGCAAGGCATGGTGCCAAAGTAGTGGCTGGGAGCTTATATGTTGAGACAACAGCTGTGAGGCATAGATAGATAGATAGATAGATAGATAGATAGATAGATAGATAGATAGATAGATAGATAGACAGATGACAACAACTATGAGCCATAGAGGCAGAGAGACACAGAGATACAGAGACACAGATACATAGACACAGGCAGACACAGATACACACAGACAGACAGACACACACACACACACACACACACACACACACACACACACACACACAGTGGGTTGGGTAACTGGGAATGGTTTAGACTTTGGGACCTCGAAGCCCACCCTCAGTGACACACTTCCCCTAACAAGGCCACAGCTCTTAATCCCTCCCAAACAGTTCCAGCAACTGAAGACCAAGCATTCAAATATATGAGTCTATGGGGACATTCTCATTCACACATTCAACTAATTATCTCCATTTGCACTGTTCTTGTTAGATCACACTACAATCTTCTTACCCTATGGTCCTGTACAAAAGGTAAGAAGCACTGATTGAAGATGTGTATATCATTTGAACAATAGCTTTGTCTAGTATTAATGGTCACAGCTACCAATCTTTCATTCAATTTAATATTTGTTAATGTTTTTATCATCTTTCTTTTAAATCTTGCCATTCATCTCTATAAAGTGTCTTTTCATGAAATTTCCTTTTTTTAATCTTTTATTAATAATTCCATTCATTTACACCTCAAATGACATCCCACTTCCCTTCCCGGTTACCCCCTCTATCCATCCCCCATCCCATGATATCCCACTTCCTGGTTACCCCTCTGGCCACCCTCCTATCCCACATCTGGCCTCCTCCTCTTTTTTGCCTGTATATGAGTACTCCTCACCCACCTACCTACACTCTCCTGCCCTACCATTCCAGCATCCTCGTACGCTGGGGCATCAAACATCCCTGGAACCAAAAGCCTCCTCTCTCGTTGCTGTCGGGCAAGGTCATCCTCTACTACATATATATCTGGAGCCAAAAATCCCTTTCTGTAAACTCCTTGGTTGGTTGTCCAGTCTCTGGGAGTACTGGGTGGTCAGGCCATCCTCTGTTGTTCTTCCAATGGGGTTGCAATGCCCTTCTGTTCCTCCGGTCCTTCTCCCAGCACTCCCACTAGCTTCCCTAAGTTTAGCCTGATGGTTGGCTCCAAGCATCTGTCTCTGCATTGGTCAGTTTCTGGCCAGATCACCCCAGGAACGGCCACACATGTTTCCTGTCTGCATGCACCTCTTGATCATGGCAACAGTGTTGGGTTTGGTGTCTGCAGACATGATGTATCCTTAGGTGGGACCATTCTCCAGTTGACCCTTCATTCAGTCTCTGTTCCATTGTTTGTCCCTGTTCTTCCTTTGGACAGAAACATTTCTGGGTTAAAAGGACTTTGAGATGGGTGGATGGCTCCATTCTTTGACCAGGGGTCTCATTAAATTTCCTTGACTCAAAGCACCAGAATGCACATTTTTCTTCCAAAGTTCTGACAGATGAACACTTGAGTAGATATTTCTTATGTATTGCAACAGACAGCCCAACATATACTCACTCTACCTCCTTTTCCTCCTCCTCCTTCTTTCCTTCTCCCTGAACACCACTGAACCAAAATGAATGGGGGTTCTCTGTTTCCCTTAGAATAGATATATTCTTCATATCATATGCTGAATTTCAATTCTTATAATTTAGAATAAAACTCAGTTCTCAGTATTCCACTTTGATATAGAAACATATTAATAATGAATTGGGAATGCTCTTTTTCTTTGAAAAATGTCCGTATTTAAGATCATAATCTTCATAGGACATAAAAAGAAAACACAAAATAACAGCCAACATAAGAATCAAATGTAAGGAATCACTTCACTGTGTTTAGAAACTGCTTTCCTTTTCTTATGTATACTGACTCATAACTTCTATTTGCTATAGGTACATATAATTTACTTGAGATAAAGGAACAGAATGTAGCTGTCTTGCCATTAAGTATTATTTGGTCTAGAGATAGAAAATACCAAAGATACCATCACTTTAATGTCTCTTATGGATGCAGAAGTAACTGGAAAGTAACATGTTTATTTTAAGTAGAATGATAGGTCCATGAGATATCCATTACCTAATATTCAGAACCTTGTACTATGTTATGATATATTGCAAAGGGCATTAGGAGTGTAGGTGAAAAACAGTTGCACTTCTTAATACTGTAGACTAGTTTGGCCTTGAACTTAGAGATCCACCTTCCTCTGTCTTCCTAGTGCTAGGATGAAATGGTGTGCACCACTATGCCCAACTGAAAGTAGCAATTTAAATCAGGTGGTACTGCGAAAGGAGGTTTATCTTGGATTTCCTGAATGGCCTTAGTGTAGTCACTGAGTCTTCAAAGGAAGAAGAGAGAAAAGCCTAGAAGAGAGTCAGAGATATGGCATGTAAGGAGGCATCTGACTGACTGCTGGAGGTGAAGATGGAGAAATGGAATATCTATCAAGTATTTTATATGCTTGTTACCCTTCAGGTAAACATTGCATAACATTAATACTTTGATTGTAGCTTGTTTGTGCTTCCTAAGATTCTAAACTGTAGGATAATATTTGTAAACCATTAAATTGTTTTAGTATCAAAAAGAAACTAACCACTTTCCATATCATATACATTAAAGTCTTTAGCTCAAATTCTTAATCTATAGTTATTTGTTGAACATCTTATTTGGGATGCTTACTGTACCAGATGAAAAAATACTAAACAAGAAACCAGATGGTCACAGTTCCTCCCTTCTTTGGTCCATGAAAGCTTCTGGACAAAGTCATAAAGTAACAAACACATTAATATTCAGTTAGGAGACATATTATTTACACGAAGTATGCTGTCCTATTATGACCTGGCAGAGTAGGTGAACAAAATAAGAAGGGTTTCTGAACATGATTGTTTTCAACTGACTATTCCAAGATGGGCAAAAATTAACCAACTCTGGAAACGTGGATGGGGATGGGATTTAACACACAAGGAAATAGAACATGGAAAGAAGATCCAATGTACTCAGAAGGTTTGTTTAGCTGGAGTGATGATTTGAGAAAGCAAGGTATGAAATAAGTCTGTTTAGCATTAACAGGAAAGTATACCCTGCAGATTGTGGCCTCTGGTATTATGGGAGTGAATATTGATGGTGTGACTTAAGAGTATTGATAAGACTGCTATGACTCTGTACTTATTTATATTGTGACTCTGTGAAGATTTGCTCCTTTTCTGCAGCATAAAAAGCCAAGAGGTTATACAAAGTGGCAGAGAACTCAAAGAAACCATGTGTGAGAGAGAAAGTGATGTATAAGCACAAGAGGCTCACCAACATTGGACCAGACATATTGGGTTAGGATACTGCTTGCACAATCCAGAAATAAGAAGTTCTGTAAATTCTGTGGGCCAGGAGCCCATGAGTGAAATATAATTCCACTAGGCAGATGTCATTAAGGAATGAGAGTGGGAGATTCCCGGGTGCCATACTTCCGTTCAACACCAAAACTGGTTCATTACCCCAACGTGGAGGCAGGAGGAGGGGGGAAGGGATAGTGAGTTCCTGGGAGGGAGGGGGGAAATGGGGTAAGGAGAGAACATCTGAAATGTAAAAATTTTCCAATAAAACAAAAGATGGTTTAAGCTGTAAAAATAAATAAATAAATAAATAAATAAATAAATAAATAAATAAATCTGTTCCTCCAACAAACTCAAGTACCACATTATACAGGAAAAAAAACCCAGGAGATGGGTATACATAGTTTTGTTTTAGTTCATTGAATTGGGTTTTATTCAAGAGAAATAAAGCATAATAGTAAGATTAATATTCTGTATCTCTTGGGTAAGAAGGATTAAAGAGAATGCTGATTCCCATTACACTATTGCCTCTTTTCTAAGATTATAACAAGTGTCTTAAATCTCTCTTCATTCAAATGTACTGGTCCATTATTTTTAATGTGAACATATTCTCTGATAATCCTCCAGGGTAAGGTACTAGGGAAAGGAAAGCTAACATCATATCAAGTGTCAGTGAATTTGCAGGGTATGTAATCCTATTACATATGCCCCTAAACCTTAGAGAAGTTGAATATTGCTTTGGGTCATCAGTGGCAAAGCTGAGATTTGAGCTCATGTCATTTCTCTTTCCTTTTTAAAGAAATCAGAGCCCAAGTTTAAGTTTCCACTCTCTTAGTGATGGTTTTCATGCTCCATTCAGTGGTGTAAAAGAGTGAGAATCCACTGTGGTAGTGTAGCTCAAAGTTTAGGGAGATCTATGGTACAGCCTCAGAAAAGGAAAAAGAATGCTGATCACCAGAAAATTCTCCAATTCAGTTGCCTGCACCTGCATTGCCTGTCTGACTGCACTTGTGAATAGCACCATGAAAAAAACAGGGTGCTGCTCTAGTGCACTGTTATAGTCTATCTAAACAGTGGTATGGGGGTGCTAAGGAAACAGGAGGAACTATGTGTAATAATATTACAGTTTTCAAAAGCTGATATAGGTGAAGAAAAACAAAAACAAAGCACCATGTGTCATGAACCTATTTTTACAAAACAAGCATTATGTATTCAAGTAGTTCCATGTTATGCTTCTGAGTGGATCTATAACAAATTTATAAACAGAGGAGTAAACTTAAATAGATTGCCTTTAGGAAGAGACACTAAAGAACCATGACTCTGGATATTTAGGCTTTGTTTCCTTCTGTGTGAAAACCTTGTGACTGAATTAATTTTACTATATAAAATAAAAATATGTGGGAACATAATGTCAACCATATATATTTGCTTACCCTAATAGAGGAACTCTGCTTTCAAAATTTAGAAGTGTTTTTGGAGGTGAAATATTACTTTCTAAAATAATAAGAAACTACATCAGTACATTAAGTAGTCTCACCATGAAACCTGAAATGGGAGAATTGTATTCCACTTATTTTGCATGGAAATCTATTGAAACTGACTTCAAAGGCTCAATTGCACAGCCATGAGAGCTACCAGGGACCTCACAACACAACCTCTACTGCTTTACTCTCTTATTATTTTTTGCCATACAATTATAACTACAAATCCCAAACCATATAATTGTCAACTAAGGTTTGGGAAATGCAAATACTTTTCCCAGAGTACAAAAGAGTATAAAAGGCTCCATCCACTCCTCTCTGAACTGTCTGGTGGCCTTGAGATACAAAATAACCTAGTTGGTGTAATCCTCAAAGATGAGTCAAAAAGGAAAATAATGGTATTTCAGGACGCGATGCTCTCTGGACATCAAAGGTCACTAAGGTGGGATCTGTAGAACTCTATTTTCTTTTCCCAGAAAATATTGGCATCCATCCAGGGATTTTCAGTACACATTAGCATCACCATGCACACAGATACTTTTAATATCTGAGCTCAGCTGGTACAGGCATTTTTATGCAAAACCTATTAATATGCTGTTTTTGCCTTGGATGCTATCTTATTAATCCAGCAATATTTTATATCTTTTCTTCTCATGTATGCTTTTTAGAGATAATCCCAACCAAACTTAGATTGCTGATGATATTCCTGAAAGTATACAAAAATGTGGTTAGTATCCATATGAAACCATTTTAGGCTCAGACTTCCTTGTAGAAGAACTCAAATCACACAATTTGTAAATTCCAATAATCCCATGTATGCAAACATAAATACTCTGCTAATTTATCTCTATTCTACATTCTTATGGAAGCAGAGAGTGTTGCTTTAAGATGGCTAGTTATGCAAGGTGAGGGAAAGGGTTTCATGTGGTTTTATTCAGTGATCAGGATATAGGAGGTTATACACCTTACTTCTGCAACCTCAGAACAGAAATCTTAACTATTTTTCAAAACTGTATAGATAGTTTTTGTTTATTAAACTCCAGTCTGGTGTTAAACTAAACACTTTCGTGTAAGTACTTCATACACATGACTGAATTTTAAATTGATGGTACATTTATAGGAAAACTATTTTCTAGTGGACTCTTATTTTCCTTCCACTGGGATATTTTGCCCAGCCTCAGTATGAAGGCATTTGGCTTGTTTCATCAAATCTTGTTTTGTCATGTTTGGTTATAGTCTTTTAGAGGGTTGCATTTTTTTTTCTGACGGTAAAAGAAGGGTTAGTGAATCTGGAGGAGGGGGATGTTGAAGAGATGGAGGAGTGGAGGGAGGAGAAACTGTGGTAAGGCTGTATTATATGAGAGATGAATCTATTTTAATAATAATAAAAGAGAGAAATAGAAATTCAGGTTGTACTAGCTAGAACCATAAAATTAGTTATAAGCTGGCACAATCAATTTTAGAATCAAAGTTTTTCTCTTCAAAATCACAAGCTTAAGACTGATTTAATACAGTAAAGTGGCTATTATTGATTTTTTAATCTCCAAAGATTATCAATGATAATTAGAAAGCCCAGCAACTTTCTGGAGGCCAAAATGAACCAGCAGTTCAAAGACCAATTATCAAGGTTAGAAGCTGTCGTCATTTCTGAACACTAGTTATCTACAGCTTGAGAGAGCCTTCCTTCCAAATATTGAGTGGAACGACTTTCATTATTTTTAATGTCTGAGGACATAACTATAGTGTAAAAGAGAAACCACAAAGTTTAAGTAAACTCACGTGGTCCTTCTTCAAACTTGTTTGAAAATCAATAGCATGGCAGGAAGAACTTTGTATATTGAAGGACAATTTTTCTGTCTAATGAACTGTTCTCACTCCTTTTTCTTTTTCTTTTTTCTTTCTTTCTTTCTTTTTTTTTTTTTGAAAATGTTAGCATTTAATTAACCCCTGGAGTGGCTTTTAAGCCACCAGAACACAGGCACCTTCTAAAGATGAGTCCTAAAGTACAGCCGGCAGAAGACCAGAGAGTCCCAAAGCAGTGGACATACCAATTTGATATATTTTACCTTCCTATTGGTATTGTCTGGCTTCCCAATATCTTCTCTGATCAGTCATCTCATCCCTTCTTGCCAGAAGTCAGCACCAGAGTGAAGTTTCTAGGCACAATCAAAACAATAAAGGGTCTAAGTTTGAAGAGGCTCCATCCAAGAACCTTCAGTTTGAGCTTCTTAATGATTCTTGCCCCAGCATCTTACACATCAGGTCATACCTTACAGAGGAAGACAAATGATGTGGCCATTGCCTTGCCAATGAAGAGCTGAGTTAGGACTCTCAGCCAGGTTTATGAACTCACAACACTTAGTTCCTTCCATATGTCAGGGCTCTATGCAAAGTCCTGGGTATTCTCTGAATAGTGGGGAATCAACTTCCCTAAGTTGCTGCCTTACCATGTATAAAACAGGGGGAGTGGAATACAGGGCTAACCTTGTATACTACGCAGACATGGTTACATAGTACATATATATACTATGATTTGAGGCTGAAATAAAAGTCTGTGAGGAGCTTAGTCACCTACTTGTTACACAGTATGTATCAAAGTAGTGTAAGTTGTTTCTAGAATAATCTTTTACATTTTAAAAAACATTTCTTATTTTTTTTTTTTTTTTTTCCGAGACAGGGTTTCTCTGTGTAGTCCGGGCTGTCCTGGAACTCGCTCGGTAGACCAGGCTGGCCTCGAACTCAGAAATCCGCCTGCCTCTGCCTCCCAAGTGCTGGGATTAAAGGCGTGCGCCACCACCGCCCGGCCTTATTTTGTTTTTTATGTACATGAGTATTTTCCCTACATGTATATCTGTACACCACATGCACTCAGTACCCAATGGGGCTAGAAGAAATCATCAAATGCACTGAAATTGGAGTTATAGGTGTCTGTAAACTGTCATGTGGGTGCTAGGATTTGAACCTAGGACCTCTGGAAGAGTATCCAGTGCTCTTAACCAATGACCCATCTCTTCAGTTGTATCCTCAATGATTGTCTTAATCTCTAATAAGTGCTGATATATTTGAAGTATAAAAACTGTATTTATCCTCTATGAATGTTCCATTTTCATTAGAAGTTAAATTCTGTATAGGCAAAATAATAGAAAGTGATAAAGAACTCTCTCCTATTTATCTTTATCCCAAACGGGTTTCTTACATAGTTTAGAAAGGACAAGTCTAGACAACTAGGGTAAATGTTTGCATTCTGATAGGAGGAATAAAATGTCACTTTGGACAGGGTCTTACCCGTTACCCTTCCTACTGTATTCTTTCAACAGCTTGTCTCACACCAGGAATCACTCTCCAGGCTCATCTACATAGTTACTTCAATCAGAAATAGAACTCTCTTTTCATGATTCTGGCTTGTTCGGTGATTAACCTCTACCCATCCTTTAACACTTAGCCAGACTCTGTCACGTGAGGGTGACTCTCTCTTTGTCCAACACCAACCTTTTCTCACTTCCTGCATCACTGACTTTTACACACCTATAAGATTGTAGTTTTAATCCTTACTTGTCTTGTTCCTTCACCAACTAGAATTTTCTTGGCCAGAAGTTTGATGTGTTTGTTATTAGTACTCCTGTGTCCTTTATAATACTTGACAAGCAGTGTGTGCTCAACCTCTCTATTTTATTATGAATAAGCATCTTCTATCCTCTTGTGACTGATCATTATTTGTTAGTAAATGCTCATATATTTTGTCTACATGTTTCACAGACATTGGAGGAAGCCCTGTGAAAACTTGATGGGACAGTATATCCTTATAACCATAAAATAGGGTGTGAGCAACCACAATGCCAGAGTCCTTTAATCTGGCTTGAAATATTACCGAACATTGTCATGATCCTATGTCTTTTTTTCCCAAAAACTACACTGGCCCATTGGATATGGTTTGCATCTGATGTTATGACAGACTGTGACACTATCTTGGAATTTCTACCCATCCTTCTATCTTGAAGTCACCATTGAAAATTTAAAATATTCCAATAAAATATAAGATTAGTGATTATAATTTCTTTTTCTTTATAATAGCTCAGAATTATAGGTAAGGGTTAGGGTGGTGATTATCTGTAACATGAAATAGGGTTCAATCTATAGGTGTTTCTTTTCATATTCAAATTTTCTGAAGGATGGGACATTTTATTAAATTAACTCCTTCAAAATTGATAGCACACATTGTTAATATCTGCATTGTTATTCTAAATTATTGTGTATATTTACTCACACAAACCTCTCAACAATTCCAGGGAAATTGTTCTATGATTACATCTGTCTTAATAATTAAAACTGAGGCACAGGGGCATTCTATCTATGGTCAAACAGTTAGGCAACACTAGAATCAGGTATAAAAGAAAATACTGCAAACTTTCAACTTACTTTATACTGTAGAATGCATGCACACACAGATATTTAACTTAAAAACATTTGAGATGCCTTTTAATAATTGGGTCATTACTGATATATAAAATCCAGCAATAACGTGTACTACTTCTAATATTACAATACATTTCTATTGAAGTAAAAGAATTATGCTCATTAAACAGATGCCTACAGTATTTAAAAGTCTTATTACAAAAGACTGCAGCAATATGGTCTTACACTTCCGCATATTTCATTGTTTCTTGTCTAAACTGTTAACAAGAAGATAAATAAGTGACTTTAAACAACTGGTTGTCTGAAAGGGATTTGAATTACAGAAAGGTTCAGGACAAAGAATATGAATATGAGGATATTTCTACTATGTAAACCATACATATAATAAATATAATAAATAAATAAAACTGAATTTTTTCAGTCAGTACATTAGTGGACTCCCTGGTCAACTCCTATTGCTGGCTATATATTTACATAGGTCTGTTTGGAACAAAAGAATAATAAAATATTCCAATCTATCAACAAGGGCATGAATAATGTTTAAATAGAGGGCTAGAAACACAACAATCTTATAGTCAGTCTTTATTCTTCACTTGTAATCACTACATGAAGTTGTTTTCTTTAGCTAGATTAGATGTTCCTGAGAAATACAAAGCATTTTTATTTTATTACAATTGCCCTCAGGACTGGTAAAATCTAAAGAACATGAATTGGGCTCTGATTGGTACTTAGTGAGATGTTCACTTTTGTGATGCAAAACTTTTCCACCCTGAAGGAAGAACAACAGAGAAGATGCCTTCTGTAGGCTCCTTTACATTCTTTTTTAAATCTTTGTATGGACATTATTATGACACCTGTGGTCCTTATTCTCATAAATCATAACATATAGTAGCATATAAAATAGCATACTTTTTATAACATATACATATTTCCTATACATATATAAAAACATATATGTATTATATTATATATATATATATGTATATATATATATAAACAACATACATAATAATATTTTTCAAAAGATAAAGAATTTGTGAATGAAGGTACAGATTCAGAGAATGAAACCACAGTTAGATCCTGGTGGCCTCCAAAATGAGCTTCCTGGCTCTAGTTTCTGTGGTGAATATGCTGTCATTTTCCCTATTTTATAAGTACAAAGCAAAGTAGAGGGAGACTAATTCTCCTAAGGACACAGAGCTATGGTAATAGTAATGGTGACATTCTCCTTTCCCTTTAGGATCAGAAAAATATTCCTTTATGGCTGGTAATACTGCCCTCTGGCAGTCCTCAGCTCTCAGTCCCATTAAGGGACCTGCACATTACCCAAACTCATTCTACCCTTCCCAGAGAAGCCTTATAGCCAATGACTGATCGTTGAAAATGTTCACAAGTTCAAAAAGTTCATCTCATCTTTTCAGTTGCAGATAACTCAGCGAGGCTGGTTTGGTTGAGAGTACACACACAGTTATCTTTTTTTTTATTCAAGCTTCCTTCCTTCCTTAAGGCTTATCATGATGATCTGAAGTGGGTAGGGGAACAATTGAAACTTTTAAATATAAAACTTTTCAATAACAAGTAAAACATTTTTTAAAAAGGCTATTCCTTAATAAACTTCCTCTAAGTTAATCCTCCATTTTATAAACTGTTTCTTTCCTGAACAGCCTCCAAGTGAACCCAGATAAATTGATAATAACAGCCATAGTTATAAAACCTTTCTATATAGCTTCCCCATATAGAAAATCCTAGGGCAAAAGAGTTCTACCTGAAGAACCATCTATACAACTCCTGGGCATATACTCAAAAGATGCTTCAGCATCCCAAAAGACACTTGCTCAAATATGTTTATAGCAGCTTTATTAGTAATAGCCAGCAATTGGAAACAACCTAGATGTCTCTCGACTGAAGAACGGATAAAGAAAATGTCGTACTAAGGAGGTTGAACATTTCTTTAGGTACTTATCAACCATTCATTATTCCTCACTTGAGAATTACTTGTTTAGCTCTGTACCCCATTTGTAATAGGGTTATTTGGTTTTCTGGAGTCTAACTTCTTGAGTTCAGATATAGGATTGGTAAAGATCTATTCCAAATCTGTTGGTTGCCCTTTTTGTCCTATTGACAGTGTCTTTTGCCTTACAGAAGCTTTGCAGTTTTATGAGGTTCCACTTGTTATTTCTTAATCTTAGAGCATAAACCATTGGTGTTCTGTTTGGGAAATTTTCCCCTGTGCCCATGTGCTCAAGGCTCTAATGCAAATCAAAACAACCCTGAGATTCTACTTCACACAAGTCAGAATGGTTAAGATAAAAAATGCAGGTGATAGCAGATGCTGGCAAAGATATGGAGAAAGAGGAACACTCCTCCATTGTTGGTGGGATCACAAGCTGGTACAACCACTCTAGTAATCAGTAATCAGAAATCAGTCTGGCAGTTCCTCAGAAAATTGGACATAGCATTACCTGAGGACCCATCTATACCATTCCTGGGCATATATACCCAAAAGATGCTCCTACATATAACAAGGACACATGCTTCACTGTGTTCATAGCAGCCTTATTTATAATAACCAGAAGCTAGAAAGAACCCAGATGTCCTTCAACAGAGGAATAGATACAGAAAATGTGGTACATTTGCACAATTGAGTACTACTCAGCTATTAGAAACAATGAATTCATGAAATTCTTAGGCAAATGGATAGAACTAGAAAATATCATCCTGAGTGAGGTAACCCAATCACAAAGAACACACATGGTAGATATTAGCCAAAGAGCTCAGAATACCCAAGATACAGTTCACAAACCACATGAAACTCAAGAAGAAGGAAGACCAAAGTGTGGATACTTTGGTCCTTCTTAGAAGGGGGAGTAAACTACCCACAGGAGGAGATACAGAGATAAAGTTTGGAGCAGAGACTGAAGGAAAGGTCATCCGGAGACTGCCTCACCCGGGGATCCATTTCACATATGATTACCAAACACAGACACTATTGTGGATGCCACAAATGCATCTGGTATAGCTGCCTTCTGAGAGGCTCTGCCAGAACTTAACAAATACAGTGGTGGATGCTCGCCGCCAACCATGGACTGAGCATGGAATCCACAATGGAGGAGTTAGAGAAAGGACTGAAGGAGCTGAAGGGGTTTGCAGTTCCGTAGGAGGAACAATATCAACTAACCAGACCACTCCAGAGCTCCCAGGAACTAAACCACCAACCAAAGAGTACACATGGAGTGACTCATGGCTTCAGTTGCATATGTAGCAGAGGATGGCCTTGTCGGGCATCAGTGGGAGGAGAGGTCCTTGGTCCTGTGAAAGCTCGATGTCCAAGTGTAGGGGAATGCCAGAATGGGGAAGCAGGAGTTGGTGAGTGGGTGGGGGGACACTCTCATAGAAGCAGGGTGGGGGAGAAGGGTTTTTGGGGAAAACAGGAAAGGGGATAACATTTGAAATGTAAATAAAGAAAATATCTAATAAAACCATTTCAAAAAAGACTGATGAACAAAAAAAAAAGAGAGAGAATGAAGGAAAATGTGGTACGTCTACACAATGGAATAATATTCAGCTATTAAAAACAAAGACATTGTGAACTTTGCATGGAACTTGAGAACATCATCCTGAGTGAGGTAACCCAGTTCCAAGTGGACATACACAGTATGTACTCACTTATAAGTAGATATTAGCCATAAAATACAGGTACCATACTACACTCCACAGACCTAAAGAAGCTAAACAAAAAGGAAGGCCCAAGTGAGGAAGCTTGAATCTCAGAGGAGAAAGAGAGAAGGGATGGGTGAAGGATTGTGGGAAACCTGACAGGGAGGGGCAGTTGAGCAGGATGTAAAGTGAAAAAGTAAAATAATAAAATAATAATAATAATAATAATAATAATAATAAAGAGAACCCCAGTGCTGCTGCAAAAGTTATTCACAAATGGACAAGTGTGATTGCTTATATCTTTTGTAGTTTCTCATGATAATCATGCTATTGTCATTTAATAAACTTTGCATGAAATGGAGAAGATTGAAATATGGAACCAGGTAATGCCAAAATCATAAAAAGGAGTGGGGTTGAAGAGGCAGGAACCAAACAACCACATCAAGTTGTGAGGGATTATTAGATGACATAAAGTCTACAAAGTTATAAATGGCTTTTGAGAATGGAATGACTTGAGACACTCAAGTGAACTCTTCTGGCACAATACAATGCAGGAATAAGCAGTGGTGCCATAGACCAGAGAGAAGTGAAGGTGAGGATAGAGAGAAGGGAGTAACTGTCTATATAAATAGATATCCTACCTATGGATATCTATTGGTCCGTGGTAAGTCTTAGACAATACGTAAACACCTATGCATATCATGTGTTCTTCCTAGCCAACATCTACAGGTGACCCAGTGAATTTTCACAAGCCATACTTTGATATGGCCAAGATTTATGCTTAGTTATTTTGTGTCTACAGTTCACACATTGGACTTTATGAAAGGTGATGTTTTCCTCAAGCTTGGCCTTTCACCACACTGTGAACGCCAGGAACTGTTTCAGGTATGAAGTTCTTCACCTAGGGCCACAGAGGTGGGTGGCTCCACAGATTAACCACCGAAAAATTTCTCCCACAAACCCTCAGGGCACAGAATCCATGTTTGAGATGCAAGCTTCCTCCTGTGCTTATTTGTTCTCAGAAGAGAGTAGTAACCAGGCATTATGTAACAGAGGCTGTAGCAGCTAAAGCTTAAAAAAAATAATCTCTGTGGTTAAGTCTGAAATCAAATGTTGAAGACTAGAACATTTCAGATTTTCCACTCAGTAGATTGAATTGCCAGATACTCCAGTATCACTTTCTCTCCATTTAGCTTTGGAACGCAAAGATCAAATGTATGACCTTGCAGTCAATTTCCACAATTCTTCAAAGAAGAGACCCTGGAGATTGAAGTACAGCCTGTGCTCTGAAAATGGTACTGTGTAGACATGAATACTTATTATAGGAACTCACGGACTCTTTTACAGAAAGTAACACCTTTTTTTAAGTCATGATCCATGCACATTGCCAATTCACTGTAACCATATAGTGGGAATTCCATGTGGATTATCTTACCCTGGCTTCTTGTGGGATAAAAAAGAATAACATAATTATAATTTGGTGAACTTTGTATCCTGAGAACATCTCTCTGTACTCTTCTGCCTCTTCTACCAGCAACTGCTTACTGCTTCTGAAAATTGAGGAGGGTCTTCAAGTACCCTGCATGTTCCTGCTTTCCCATGCATGTGATATTCCTTTATCTTATATGTCCCATGAGCTCTTCTTGCCTTCTGGAGGAAATATTTTAATTTGGAGAAAGCTGCCAGTCAACATCAGCATACTCATACAGCCATTTCTGTCTGAGGCCATCCAAAACAAAGGCTCTTTGACAGACTCCACTGTTAGGAGAAAACTGCTAAACTCTATTACCAGGGAAATTTCTAGAATAATTATAATTTCTAATATTTTATTTCAATTTCATTTCCCAAACATTGTAGTTTTTCTTCGTCAAGGTAAGACCAAAGTCCTCAAAACAAAGGTGGGTAGGAAATGAAGATTTGGTGCTTACAAACTTTGGATTTTATCAAAACCACCTGCATATATACATAATAATTTTCTTAGAATGAAACATTGAATGCTCTAATAGACAAATCAATGCCATTCCTAAACTGTACTAACACACATTTTACCTATTGGCTCTTTTCAGATTTGTATGTAAACATGTTTTGGCAAGTCAAATCAACTGGGTGGAGTTTACTGCCATACGAGGTTTTGATTTACAGTGCCTAGCACTATACAACGAAGCTGGTGGACAAGCTTGGCACACAGCTTTCCAAAACATAAAGAGCAAGGCAAATCCTGCTGCTGTCGGTTATGAATCTATCCCTCATTTCAAATGATTGTAATCATAGTTATCCCAGAATATGTTGCTATTAAGTGGGTTGATTGAAAATTAATTTTAGAATGCAATGTTTTTTTTTTTCTGGGAGATTTAATGATCAAATTAAAAATTCTAGCAAAAATAATATGATTATGCAGTTTCATTAAATGTTATCCACTCTTTCAACATAACTACAGTTTAAAATCAGAATGTTTTCCTACTTTCACAGAACGTACAGAGGAATAGCAAAGACAAATACTTAGTGCGTTAATGAGGTTAGGAACTAGATGGGAAAACAAGTCTTTGGAATTAGTTTTAGTTCAAGCAATTACATTCTCTTATACCATTGCTCTTTCTGAAGCACCAGCACCTTCTTCATTTAAAAAGTGTTCCGTCCTAGGATTTTTATGTTTCCTTGTGGGTTCTGGTTAAAGTTGTGACCCTCAGAAACACTGGGATGAGCTAGTAGCTTATCATTCATCTACTTACTGTGATAAGGAAATACATGAATGAAAAAAGTCGTTATACATCTTTGCATGCTTAGAATTTGTGTGTGAGAATGAAGGGGATGTGGGTACTGGATACTAAGTATAGAAAGTTAAACTGAATATTAAACTGGATAAGAGCTTCAGGGTAAGAAAAAGACAGTGAAGCAGGACAAGCAAGACTAGTAAACAGAATTGAGGGCAATTAGTGTGTGGACAGAGTGAGCTTTAATCAGAGTTTCTATTTAATCAAGTAAAGGCTTGAACATGGAAGTATAGACCTTGTAATTATCTGGAAGAAAGCGCTGCTGTCTTTTGTAGCAGCAGGGGGAGATGCCTTAGACAGGTGGCATTGTCTGGGTGAAAGGAAGAAGCAAGGGCCCAGAGGCTGATCTCAGAGGAGCAGGAAAAGTAGGATGCTGAGGGCCTTGTGAAGATTCAACACTTACTACAAGTTAAATGCATGCCTCTGAAGGGTTTTAGTAGAAGTATTACATGACCCAATGCGTTTAAAAAGGGTCCTTCTGGATAGTGGGTTAAATTCACATCACAATTCATGTAGCACATTTAATTTACTTGTGACAGCTCTATCCCAGTCTTGACAGTTACAGCTTCTATTTTTATGTCTGAAATATCAAGATATTATACTTAGATATTGCTGGGAGAGGTGAGAGAAATCTTGGCATTTTGAGTTCAGTGATTGCTGGAGGAAGGGATATCAGCCAGGAAATGGTCCAGTCAGCTTTAGCCCCCACAGGCAGCTTTGGAGGTAATGATGACATGACCTAATATAGATAGTGATTCCCTTTCAGCTGGCCAACGTGTTTTACATGCATTGACCTCTGTAACATTCACAAAATAGTCCAAATTGCATGTTGGTTGCTACATTGTAGTGAAGCACATTGTCTCTTCGAGGTTAATTAACTTTCCTACTCTAGACTGCTGATAAATGTCAGAGCCAGACTCAAAACAAGTTGCAGAGTTTCATTCTAGTCACATTGCTATGGTGACATCTAAGCATGTGTCTTCTTGTGGCAGGCTTTGCATTCAGAAGCAATGATGGTCCATAAGTGGATGTTGTCATACTTAATAATCTTGATAAAGATTGTTCTCTCTGGGAACAACAAAAACCTGGGGTTGCTCAGTAAGCACCCTAACCCAAACTACACGCTCTCCATAATTAAATTCTGCCTAGCATATTGGGAGATGGCTCAGTTGGTAAAGTGGTATGCAAGCATTGGGACCTGAGTTCAATTTCACAAGTCACACAAAAAAGCTGGGCATGATGGCATATGCTTTTAATTCCAGCTCTGGGAAGTTGGATCTAGGAAGTCCCTGACGCACAGTGGCCCCACGCACGCACACACGCACACAATCACGCACTCACGCATGCACGCACATGCATGCATTCACCCCCATGCATGCACACAGAATTAACTAATTTGTTTCCTCCTAAGGGAAGCCTTCAGCCTCTATCAGATCCATCAGAACTAATTCCTTCACACTCCTTTTGCTTTGGTTTAGAGGATATTCATTCCCTGCCCCTAAACTATATTACAGAGCCCCTATCTGGCACATAATAGCTATTGTAGTTCATCTTCAAGGAAGAAAGTTCAATGATGAATGTGAAGACCTGTTTATGAAGTCTGCAGTGCTTCACAGCCCTTTAAGGAGTGTTAAGTCCTATCAGTATAAATCTGAAAATAATTTGATACATGTCCTCTTCATGGGCTCAAAGAATAAAAAGTTGCCTCCTGCCTTTTCACAAAATAATACAAATGGGCTGAGCGCTTCGGGTTTAAACAGAGGCCGCTTCCAAAATTGGTATAGCATAAGGCATAAAATTCCACCTCTCAAAAGTTTATAGGTTTTCCAACTAACTTTGAAGGTTTATTCCTTTAAAGTTTGCTTCCTGGATCACAACTAAAGTCTGCCAGTAAATAGTAATCGGCTTCTGTTGCTATATGCCAAGCACTATCCTCAAAGTAACAAGTCCTTGCTGTTTAATCACTCATCAACTAAAGTAGCATTGTTAAAAAGACAGAGATGATACAGCATGGGATTCATAGGATTTTAATGATTTTAGCTTAAAAACAAACATGCATAAAATCCATTTTAGAATAATTTAAATATAATAAAAATGAGAGTTATTTTCTTAGAAAAAATAGGACTGGGTACTTTTTAGAAGATGAAGTTTAATTTAATACAATCTAAAGAATTGAGTCAATATTGTCTAGGACGTTAGCCTTCAGGACAAAGCACAAGAACCAGAGCCTTCACACAGATATATGTACCTATGGTAACGCTAGGCAAACAAAGAAATGATTTGCTCACTTAGCAACTACCTGTGTTTTCCTTACTGAACATACTTTTTCAGGGCATGGGTCATCCAATTCACAAGGAGAAGAGCTGGACTCTTAATCACAATCTTAGAATGCAACCCTTTGAGTTCAGCAATGTGTTCCATCATCTGTGTTCAATTCTTAGGTAACCACATTTACAAAATAAACCTGGAGGTGTTTATGTAGTTCTTGGAAAAGTTAAAACTTCCAAAATGTTTGTTTGATGGAAAAATATTTTATTGGTGAACTGTGGGACTGCTGAGGGTATCTTGGTTCTTGGCTGGACATGGGCCTGGAACCCCAAGACTTCAAGGGAACAGCAGGAGTTCGGCCAAGTCCCCAGAACCCAGGGTCCTGACAAGCAGTCTAATCTCCATGGACCTACATTGTTCAGTTATATAGGCCATTACAGCCCCTCCCAAAGTGCAGGTAGAGGGTGTGAATATAGGCCTCAGGTTCTAGAGAGATTTACGTACTAATGAAGGCCAGAGGGCAGAGCAAATTAAACCTTTCCCAGAACCTCCTCCTTTCCCCCTCCCTATTTAACTCAGGTCTGTCCTGAGTTTGGGGGGGGGGGTACATCCAGATCCATCTACCACCCGCCATGAAAATAAAACCTTTTGGAACCAAGGACTTCCTCATATCATTAGGGCCTGCTGTCGCCAAAGCTTCCAGCCTTTGGAACTCCAGACCTTTCTCCTGTATGTGGGACCTGATGCCTGGAAGCCTCCGGAACTCCTCCACTGTGGCTTCTCCCCCACCCCCTCCCGCAGTGAAGAACGCTAAGCCCCAAAACAGTATCTGATAAATAGTTGGGGGTCTCAATAAATATACGTTAGGTGTTGCTTAAATGAATAACTGCTCTATTTTTCCACCACCATTTCAATCTTTTAGAAAGTACAAGTGTTTCCCCTGTGTTAAGCATCTTGCCAATTTCCTAAGAAAAGCAGAGGAGGCAGAAGATGAGGAGATCTGGTTTATGACCTTCAGTAGCCAGCGACCTAGAAAAGTAGGATGGAAGGAGGGAGTAGTGTGAACAATGCTACAGCTGAGCTCTTCACAGTCTGAGTCAAGAAAGTTACCACCTGCCCTGAGAAATCACACAGGACCCCAAAGAAGAGAAGAGGCATGGTTTACATCTTATGAGAGATACCCTCAGAAATGAATGAAGCACCCTAAATCAAATCTACTGCCTTCTCTAGCATCAATAGAAGAAAATGTGCCTAGCCTTATTGCAATTTGATATACCAAGGCTGGTCGATATCTGTGGGAGGCATTCCCTTTTCTTAAGAGGAAAGGAGGGATAGGTGGGGGGTGAGAGGGAAGGACTAGGAGAAGAGAAAGGAGTGAAAGCTACAATCTGGATGTAAAGTAAATAAATAACTCAATCAAGAAAAATAACTCTATGTAGATTTTTTCTCTCAAAAGTCAGTTTTTATCCTGAAGTTATTGCATATTAATTGAACAAAAATAAGCTTCACTGTGATATTTTTATACATACATAAAATGGCATTTCATCATATCCACCATAATACCCTGGTTTATTTCCCTCTCCACTCTCCGTAGGTCTCCTTACTTTAGAGATTCCTCATGTACATAAAAACACATGCTACTTCTTTATGAGTTGAGCTTTGTTTGTTTAACATAGTACTGTCTAGTCCCGTCCATTTCCCTGAAGATGATTTTGTTCCTTATTGCTGAATAATAATAACTCTGTTATGTTTAGACCATATTTTTCTTCGTTGATGTGTACCTCTGCTGATTCTACTACTATGCTATTGTTACTAGGGCTACAATAATTCTCTATTGAATGCTTCGTTTGATTACTTTGGATACACAAACCCCCATGGTACAGATGGGTGATGTGGTACTTCGATTTTAGTTTGTTGTGTAACCTCTGTGCTGATTTTCATAGTTTTATACTAATTTATGTTCCTGTCAACAATGTTATAACTAACCCGTCAATGTATTTGCCTACATTTTTTTTGTTTTCTGTTTTCCTTATAGCTACTGTGACTGGAATGAGATAGATTCTTAATATACCTTGATTTACATTTCCCTTCTAGCTAAAGATATTCAACATTTGTCATGTATTAATGGGTTCTTTGTATTTCTCTATTTGAAAAGTGTCTGTTCAATTTATTTGTTGATTTGTCAATCTTCATAACTCTATAAGAAGCCAGATAAACTAGTCATGATGTTGCAATCCCAGCAGGCAGAAAGTAGAGGTAGGAGGATGTACATTCACAGCCAGACTAGGCTACATAGAAAGACTGACTCAGCAGTGGGAGGGAAACCAGACATCCACACCTTAAACTTTTAACAGGGCTGCTTAGCTTTATTTATTGTTTATCTATTAAAAATCTTCAAATAAACAGTTCCCACTAAATAGCAAATGTAATGTTCAATCAGATTGCTGCTTTAGTAGATTCATACTTCAGAATGGGAAGGGGACACAGAGTACATTAAAAACCTAGGTTAGTGGGATATTGTGAATAAAGAACATGAAATACAGTATCATGTCACAGCTAAAGAAAAAGACAGCTCTCATCTGTGCTGAGATCTGGAAGAATTTTTTTTTTCAGAGAGGACTCTTAGGCTCATACCTGGTGGATGATAATAGATAGTCAGAAAAGAACAGTGGCGTGGAAATGAAGACAGACATTCCAGGAAGAGGGCAGAGCTTGAATGGAGCCACCCACTCCCATAGCATCCAAACGCAAATTTGAAGGAGCATATTTAAAATGATCGGCTTCAAGAGTACATGGAAAAGAGGTTTTCCTGTCATCCCTCCTCCACTTCACCTTCTCACAGGCTCCTTCACTACAGCTGGACTGACAGACAGGGAATGCTGGCTTTAGGTTTTCCGGTATTCTCTTCCCACTCACCCTGAAGTTGCAAGCCACAAGTTTCTTGGAACCATGAACATTGTTTGAACTGAAGCTAAAACTGGAGATGTGTTCTGAGTCACATTATGCAGGCATATTTATATCATCTGTTTATGACACTTACAGGTGGACACAGTGACTCATTACACAACATTCTAAACATAGAAGACTGGAAAACCCTGGGCCCTGGGAACTTGTTGGGGAGGAGTACTGATGCAGATGAGGAAGATGACAGAGTCCTTCCCTTCCCTTTAAATATGTATCTACACATGAATCCTTTATATAGCAAAATGATTTTTAAGAATGTGTTGCCAAACATATTTGAACTGGTGAGTGTGGGATGGAAGAGATGAAGGAAGATCACTGATGCTGAAGCTGGTACTGAAAGGCCTCCGTCATCTATGGGCTATGCAACTGCTGTGTACACACACATGAGCATGCCTGGGAAAGAACTGAAATGCATTTCCTAACCATGGGGCCAGAAACAAATCACTCCAATGTCCAAAGAAATGAGTTGAAGTCAATGACTTTGGTTTGAAATCAATGATTTCTTTCTCCACAGTAATACTGATGTCTGGTTTGAATTTTTCAGCTTGTATTTAACTTCATACACAGGTACTTTCCTTAGATTAAAAAAGGCCTCTTACCCATCAATCACCCCACACACAGACATATAACTTAAGCCACCATATATATCCATTATTTTGCTATTAGGAGTTATTCTCCTATCAAAAAATAAAAAATAACATTCCTACAAGCCAAAGCTGTTATCACTGTATTCTGTATATTTTCGCCCAATGTGCAAACTTTTAACAGCCCTATAGAAAGTAGTAACTTTTAAAAAAGTTTCTCTAAGTGAATATTTCAAAGTTGAGCTGTCTGATGGGGACCCTTCCCACTGGGGTAGTGGAAACATCCAAAAGAGTCAAGGAAGAGAGAACTCACTGTTGTCTTCAATTAGTTAAGAAACCATCAAAGTAAATAAAGCAATAGCCTTAAGAACACACACAAAAGGAGTCAGTGAAGTAGAACAGATTAAACGAAAAAGAAGAAGTCTGTTTTAGCTACCAAGTGACCCCAGGGGTGAAGAATAATTTCTACTTCAGGACAATCTTTGTCAAGGTCTTCCACCAAGATGGCTTTGTGGAAGCAATTTCTTTCTGTGTCTATAGGGAATTGAGGAAGTGTGCAGGAAATATAGGCTGAGTTTAATTCCAAGTAAGGTAGAGGAGGTCAGCGATCAGGAACAACTTTTGAAATGTTTGTCACCTCCCGGAATACTAATGGTTTTGAAACATCCCAATGGCCACAAAATAAACTATTTGCACTTTAAGAACAAGAAACAATTCAGAGAGCAGCTCAACAGCTCTGACTTTACTGTTCTCTAGGATGCTTTCCAAAGAATGAACCTTCTTAGAGAGCAATTAGCACTCATCTCATGAAGTTACTTTGAGCATACATTTAGTACCTAGTCCACCTCTGGACCGGAACTTGTGTTATTCTACAGAGATAGTCAAATATATGATGTTTATGTGTTCAAGAATCAGAATGTCTGGCATGGTTAATACACACCCTTAGTCCCAACTCTTAGGAGGCAGAAGCAGACATATCTCTGTCAGTTTGAGGCAATTCTGTTAATGTAGCAAAGTCCATGACAGCCAGGATTGTGTACAGAGACTGTCTCAAAACAAACAAACAAACAAGCAAATACCATAATAAGAAATGCTATTAGATTCTTATATAATTATCAAAATGATATGAATAGCAGGGTATATGTTTTGAAGAGATGCTGAGTTTTGGGGAAAGTAATATAAAACTAGCAAGTCTCTAAACATAATCTCAGTTGGAGGTTGAGGGTCTAGCTTCTAAAATTTTTCTGGACCCACTTCCACAATGTTTCAGAAACTTGGTGGAAAAGAGGTAATACGAAAGTCCCATTTATGGTTGAGCACTCCACAGATTTTGAATTTCTACACCTTGATTACTTGTGAGTTTCTGCATTACCTACATACCATTGCTCCAAGAAACTTCTCTGGTGTGGTTTGAAAGTTATACTAATATATGGTTAGAGAGGAAAGAATTTAGGAAGTTGATATTATATCCTTGTAGGAAAATGATAGTAGTTGACTCTTCCTTGGAATATTTTAGTTTCCTACCCATGGGTTCTTAGCCAGATTTATGATATCAACACACATTTTCTCCTGTGAAGTGGGCCTTAAATCCAATCTGAAAGTGGTTAATTATACCGATGACATTTGTGCCACTACTGTACCCATTGATGTGTCTTCCCCTGAAGGTCATTACTGTAGTTCCTAGTGTTCATAGCTATGTAATATTACTTATTATTTTAACTATTTCAAACAGTATGAATAAATGCAAACTAGGGAAATTGATTATTGAGCAGAAACTGCCTTTTAAAATGACAGATGACAGCTAAATTCTAGAAAGTTTTTCAAATAGAAAGTCCTTGGAAAATGAGTATAGCTTTTTATTAATTGAATCTGTTCAATTGGGGCTGATGAGATGGCTCAGTGTTATAAAGGTAATTGCCTCCACCTCTCATGAAGTCAGTTCAATTACCATGGCCCACATAGATGAAAAAGAGACCCTTCTGCTCACCATATGTAGGTTATAGTATAAGCGCTCATATCCATACCTACACATAATGAACAGGTTAGTTCTATGTCATCTTGACACAATCTAGAGTCATTAGAGAAGAGGGGGCCTCAATGGAGAAAATGCCTCCAAAACATCTGGCCAAGTTATATGGAGGCTTTTTTTTTTTCAGTGATCAAGCGGAATAGGTCTAATCAACGATGCCATCCCTGTGCTAGTGGTACTGAGTTGTATAAGGAAACAGGCTGAGCAAGCCTTGGCTTCTATCAACTCCTGACTCTAGGTTCCTGCTCCACATGTGTTTCTGCCCTCATTGCTTTTGTTGAACTGTTACACATAACTATGAATAAAATAAACTCTTTCCTCTCCCCAAGTTGTTTATGGTCATAGGGTTCCATTACTGCTATAGCAACCCTAACACATAATAAATAAATAAATAAATGTAATAAAATTATAATACAATGTTCTTTGATAACTTTATATATTGCATACTGACCACTTTAAACCCTGCTGTATCATATCTCATCTCCCTTCTACCAATATCTACTGTGCTCCATCTTGTCTATAAATCTCTCTTTTAGCATGCACCTCTGTAGAGAGCCGCTATGCGCTGCACCTGAGGATGGTGCTGGCTGAGAGTGCTCCTTGTGGTAAACATGTCCTCATTTGGCTATACAGCTGTGCAGGGGCAGGGAATGGTCATACGTGGACGTATGGAGAGATGATACGTGGCATATGCTCATTGGCCTTTGCTTAGATATAAGCCTGGTCCCCGGGATAGGAAGGGCCGCCACCACCAGAAAGCTACAATCCTGAGTAAACTGCCTTGAGAAGGAACCTGGTTGTCCTGCGTCTGATTTCCTGCTGGTCAGGAAGGGCGCCGGACACACCTCCTGACATCCACATCAGCAGCTACCTTTGGTGACTGCTCATGGAACGGATACCCAGGTGGAATGGTCTGCAGATGGCCCCTCCTTCAGCTTCTGTCCTGCATTTGTATCCATATTTGCTCCCTTGAGTATTTTGTTACTCCTTCTAAGAAGGACTGAAGCCCCCCCACTTGGTCTTCATTCTTCATGAGCTTTATGTGGTCTGTGAGTTGTATCTTGGGTATTTCAAGCTTCTGGGCTACAATCCAATAATCAGTGAGTTAATACCATGTGTGTTCTTTTGTGGTTGGGTTACTTCACTCAGGATGATATTTCTAATTCCATCCATTTACATAAGAATTTCTCGAATTCATTGTTTTTAATAGCTGAGTAATATTCCATTGTGTAAATGTACCACATTTTTTGTATCCCTTCCTCTGTTGAAGGACATCTGGGTTCTTTCCAGCTTCTGGCTATTATACATAAAGCTGCTATGAACATAGCAGAGCATATGTCCTTGTTATGTGTTAGAACATCTTCTGGGTATACGCCCAGGAGTGGTATAGCTGGGTCCTCAGGTAATGCTATGTCCAATTTTCTGAGGAACCGCCAGACTGTTTTCCAGAGTGGTTGCACCATCTTGCAATCCCACCAACAATGGAGAACTGTTCCTCTTTCTCCACATTCTTGCCAGCATCCACTATTACCTGAGTTTTTGATCATAGCCATTCTGACTGGTATGAGGCAGAATCTCAGGGTTGTTTTGATTTGCATTTCCCTGATGACTAAGGATGCTGAACATTTCTTCAGGTGCTTCTTGGCCATTCACTTTTCCTCAGTTGAGAATTCTTTGTTTAGCTCCGTACTCCATTTTTTAATAGGGTTATTTGGTTTTCTAGAGTCTAATTTCTTGAGTTCTTTGTATATATTGGATATTAGTCCTCTATCGGATGTGGGATTGGTAAAGATCTTTTCCCAATCTGTTGGTTGCCATTTGACATAGCTGTCTCCTTAGAGATCTGCAAGAGTCTGACATATTCAGAGGCAGATGCTCACAGCTAACCATTAAACAGATCATGGGGTTCTCAATAGAGGAGTTAGAGTGAAGACTGAAGGAGTTGAAAGGGTTTGCGACCCCATGAGGAGAACAACAATACCAACAAACCAGAGCCCCCAAGGTCTAAACCACCAGCCTGGGAGCACTTAGGGAAGGACCCATGGCTCCAGCTATATATGCATAGGTGGGAGAAGAGATCCTTGGTCTCATGAAGGCTGGACGTTGTGTGTGTGGGAATTCGAGATTGGCGAGGTGAGGTGTGGGGGGGTAGGTGGGGATACACCTTCATAGAAGCAGGAGGAGGAGGAATGGGAGAGGGGGTTCCTGGGAGGGAGGAGGGGAAAATGGGATAAGGGGAGAACATCTGAAATGTAAATAAAATATCCAAAAAAGAAAAATATATTAAAAGAATTAGAAAAACAAAAAAAATCTATCTTATCTACATCTTTTGTATGTTTATGTGTGTGGAGGACATGGAGTTTAAGCAAAGAAATCTGTGAACATGGATTGATGGGTATCCATTAGAACCTGATGGGATCCTCATTGGGTATACAACTGAAGACTATGAATTCCTCTCTATAATAATTTGTCAATAGCCAATAGCTAGTCCTTTTAACCTCCTTCAATTTCTGTGCTTGTTGTGCTTTTATAAGAGTTAACTTCAAAGAAGAAATCCCACGGATCATTCTTGGCAAACACATATTCTTAGTTACAAAAAAACATTGCCTGCTCACTGGTGGAAACTCATCATGTCTGTGTGTTTGAGTTCAAGAACTGCAAGTAAATACATAACAAATTCTCTAGATTGATTTGTTAATTGGTGAAAGAAAGGACGACTAAAATGGGATAATGCATGTTACATGCCAGCAATTGTGGTAGATTACATGCATGATCTTATATTCCCAATCATTGTAATAATTCAATGTCCATAGGAGATTCATTACCCTTTGTTTACATGAGAACAAACGGAGACTCAGAAGTTCTGTGTAACTGCATCTACAGCACATTCATATTAAAAGACATAGTCAGGACTTTGTGTGTCAGGTGATACTGGTTAACACCCAGTCTTGCCTAAATTCACCCTTGAGCTGCTCACCAGGGTCCTGAGAAGCTTGAAAACTCAAGGGTCCCAGAATGTTTATCCCACTGCCTAGGCACTAGAAGTGTGTCTCCCTGAGTACAGTCAAATCTCTGATCCATCATAGAGCCAAAATTAGACTCAAGAAGTACAAGAAGTACAAAGACTAGTATCTGTTAACAATTATGTCAAGTAGGACTTCCTTGTCCCTATAGCATTGCAATTACCTAATTACTCATTTTCATAGGAGTCATGAATGAAAAACACTGTTGCAAGCATCTGTGGGAGTTGGAACCTAAGGAGGGGAATTGTGTCCTGGGACTTTCCACCCTCACAAGCTGTCTGTGCTCAGACACTAGTTCCTGCGTAATTCCTCTCTATTTACTGTTTACAGCTAGTTGGATTTACCCACATAAAAATGCCTTTACAGAAAGTCCTAGATTTGAAAATACAGTGTTGTGTTACATATTTACTTTAAAATTTAGCTGTCTTCAGCTGCATTTTCCCATAGAATTTATAGTCCCATTTTACCTTTTAAAGATTACTAAATGGAACATGTAAGTAATAAGATTGGAGAAGAAATTCTACTTTTTATTTGACTGAAATTATAATAGTTATAATAACAATGCAAGGCACAGGGTTGATATATACCATTTCATGCTAGCTCATGAAAATATTATATCCTGTTTCTCACTAATTTCTTGAACTCAATTAAGGAGTCAATCTAAAACGCTTGTAACTCGTAAGCTACCACGATTTGAATTGAGATCCAGTACACATTTGCTGTGCTGGTTGCCTAGCCTCTTTTAACATTTTGATGTAATAAAATTGTGATGTCTAAGACAGGAGATTTGATTTCAATTGGAGTCCTGTTGTTAATTTGCTTTGGGCAAGTCCTTTAACTCCCTTGAATTTGATTACTTAATTAAACAGTTTGGACAAATGGTCTTTAAATCGGAAACCAACTCAGATCTGTAATGATAAACCATTTATCAGCTCCCAAAGTGGTCCTGACATTGTTCCATGGTTAAACATTTTAGAGACATCCTTTTCTCTAGTCAATCAAAATACCACTAATTTTTAAGCATTATTGTCCTATAACCCTACACCATAAGCTAAATGCCTTTCCTGTTTCATTTCCTAGTGTCAATCATTTCCAGTTTCCCTTTGAAATAAACTAGTTTCAGAAAGCCATTTGCTAGTTATGACTCCAACTCTACTACAAACAATATGCTGTATGTTTTTAAGGTAGTACTATCTCTACGGTGTCAAAAGAAGTTAGAGTAAAGGAGGCAAAAAATGAAATTAAGTCATTGTGGTTAAATATTTATTGATTTAACATAGGTTATGTCCAGAGCCCAGTAGAAATGTATAGGAATCTCTGACCTCTTCTGGGATGTATTAGTCATAGAAGCTAAGTTATACCGAAATGAAAATAAAGCTTGGTATCTTAGCAGCATAACACAAAAGAGAGCTGCTTACTGAAGTGATGTCTAAAGTGGTTTGATGATATTCCTTGGAAATTGTCTTCTGCGTGTTGAAATATGAACTGGCTGCTTCCTGCTCAAGACATTCCATCTTCAAATTCTCTACTACTCACTGTGTATATGATGATAGGTAGAGATGCACACACTTTTATTCCTAGGCTCATATAATTTGCCTCTACTCATATATGCCTGATTGGAAGTCAGTTATTGTTCTTGCTATATCCAGTGGCAACTGGAAAATGTATTCTTCTTGTATCCCCAGAAAGCAAACTTTTGAGTGTTTGAATTGCATTATTCTCCTCTGGAATTCAGGGGAGCTTATTCACTGTGTTAAAAGTAAGTAAAAAACAAAACAAACAAACAAACAAACAAAAAACAACTGAGCACAGTTTTACAGTTTTTAATTCTGTTGGCAATGTTTCAGACAGAAGAAAGTTCCCAGAGAAAGATCCAGCAGAATTACAAGTCCTACATAACATGCTTTTCTTGAAAACATTATTTACCACATAAATACTTGTCGGCCCACACAATGTGTTAGCCATTCTGCTAATTGATGTGACCCTGTTGAAAATAATCTTTCCAAAAGCTCTCCTCCCCACCCCACCAAAAGCTTCAATAACAAATTCTTCAGCCAGGGAAGTCTATTTAAAGGTGTGCTTAGAATGCAGAAATGATGGACAGGAGAAAATGAAAAGGGAAAGAGGGCAAGACAGTACAAGGTGGCATTATTAAACTGCTCACTGATACAAACAACTGTTGCCTGGCCCTGAAGGTCATCCTCGGAGGATTTTGAAACTGTTCTCCAAACTGACCCAAGGATATCTAAAGCTGTGCACAAGAGATAAAAAATGTCATTCAACTCTTTTGCTTCACAGGCTGTCCAGTCCAATATAGAGTCCCCTTCAGAGCAGAAGCCAGTTGTTGAAGCTGGTCAGTGAAACTAGCTCCGGTCTTTCCTGCTGTAGCCCGTCCTGAGGAAAATATTAGAAATCATTCTGTCACTTTTATACTACCCACATTGCTTGCATTCCTGAAAACTCATATGTTAAAACAGTAAGCTCCAAACATCATTATATTAAAAGATAATTATATAGAACTTATTAAATTTAAATAAGGCAATAAGGTCAGGATCAGACAGGATTAGATTCCTTATAAGAATACTGCTAGAAATAATCTCTCTCTACTTCTCTCCTTTTCCTTGTATATACACCACCCTCCCATCCTCCTTTTCTCTCCAGTGAGAAGCCAAGTAGAGGGCACATATGCATACAATTAGGAAACAGCCATCTTCCTGCCAGGAAGATGTGCACACTAGAAGTGAGCATGCAAGCGCTTTGAGCATGTACTTGAGAACTATATGCATTGAGTTTCTATTGTTAAAGTCACCTATCCTATGATCTTCCGATGCAGATGCCCAAGCAGACAAATATATTACCCATTCCTTGTGATCTGGGTTACTTTGCTCTGTATGATATGGTTGCTTGCCTAGTAAGATGGTTGAAGATCTTCAGTTCTGGGGACTTTTGAGGATGCTTTTGGCTGATCGTGACTGTTATATTTGCCTGGTGGACATTTTCTACTGGTTATAAAAGCAAATTATGTACAAGTAATTCCTTGGTTGTCAAATATTTTTCTTGTTTCACAGCAGTTTCCCTACCTCCTATGGTTGAACATGATCAATTACTTAGTCATGTATTGGAATCATTTCCTTGTTGCTAACAACCAACACCCACGATACACAGTAAACAAATAGCATGCATTTCATTCAGAGGAACACCTGTCAGGAAAACAGAACCTTAAATCCAGTACAAATTAAGTATGTGATTGGCATGTGGGCTTCACTGAGGGATGGTAATAGTGTTTCACTTTATGGAAGTCCTTTACTTCCTGGATTCCTGATCCCACACACTGGGAACCAGAACCATATTCTGGTCAATGGATTGATGTATATGTGTTGTTCTGATAGCAGCCTGCTTCTTTAAGGACAGTATTCCTAAACTCATCCATTCCTTGTCTTTTCACTAGGCCTTTATTCTGTATGACTTATTGCTGTTTAATGATGGGATTTGCAATATGGCAAGTAGATCCCATTATTATGAACCTTCCCCAACACCAAAACAGTGAGAGCCTGTAGGGCAAAATGAAAAGCAATATCCACACATATCCACACAATATCACAGTTCTGGCAACTTGATATAATCAACATCCACCAAGAGGCTGGCTCGTCTAATTGAGGGTAGGTGCCATTACAAAGGCTCCTATTTAGTCTTTGATGCTGAGAGAGGCACTTGGATTAATCTATGCTTTCACGCTTATGCACAAAGACTGTCTATAACTATGCTCACTTTATCCCCAGGCTCACTGTGCTAATAACAGGCCAACAGAAATCTATAAGAAAAACCATTCTCCCCAGATACTATTGAGCATGCCTTGTCTTTTCGGGGCTTATCTCTGTGAACATGGATCCAGTTGTAAGCATTCTATGCAGACTTCCTTTCTGTCCTTCCTCTAATTGTCCCAATTCCTTCCCAACCAGGAATCTAGGAATCCATACATATCCATACACGCCACTTATCCTTTCAAAGTAAACTAGGGATTGCTCACAGCTGTACCATCTGTAAGGATTTGCCTCATTATTTTTTTCCTTCAAGAAATTCCCATGGCTGGGTTTGTGATGTGGCAACTGCTCTTTTAAAGTTACAATCAGTTTAATGCATCTATACCAAAATCATTGCCATAACTAGAGCTTTGTACAATTCATTTCCTACTTTTTTGATCTGGCTCACACATGTCTTACTATAGTGTTTTTATTTCTGGTAACTTTCTGTTTTTAAGGTTCAAAGACACAGAAGTATCCAGTTCAGTGGGATGTGGGAAAAGAATTCTTATGATTAAGAAAGTCTCATGTCAATCAACTTCTTGATATATTGAATAACCCAGCTTTTCTTCTAACAGAGGCTTATTATAACCCATATCATGCAAAAGTCTTGATAATTGCATTATGGCACACCAAAGATTATTAACACTTATTTCTATAAGTAATTGGAAATTTCTTTCTTTTTGATCTACCATCACTTCAGCTCCAAATTCCAATCACAAAGATTAGTAATATATACAGATGTTCCTAGTAACTAGAGATTTACATTTATATGAAACTGGAGCCTGGATAGAGACTTACACGAAGGTAATTTACTTAGGGAGTTATCAAAGGATAAAAAAAAAAATAATAGAAAGAGAATATTAATGTGTTGCTGTCCTGTAGCCAGCCTCTGGGAAGCTAAGGCAGGAAGTTTATGAGTTCAAGGCCAACCTGACTGAATATTGAAATTCTACCTCAGAACAGAACTAACAGAACAATAATCCTCTCCTAATGATGCAGGGATGAGATTGTAAAGAAGGAAAGGGAAAGGACATCACTACAAACTATTGAGATGGCCATTTGGAAAGGTGGCAGGTGAACAAGGCAATGTGATGGCAGTAGAGGTTTGTAAAATTCCCTGAACTGTTGCCCCGAGATTCTGTCTCCTACTCATCAAGGAAGCAGCCTACATATGAATATTTCACACTTTTAAACTATTACTCATGAAGGTAAGAGGCTTTTTCACACCACCTCATGTTTTCATGAAACGAAGCCTCAGGGAAGGAAAGACTGTAGTATGAGATACAAGCAGAGGCATGTGCAGAACGCAGTTGATGGTGCCAGCCCATTTCCAGACATACTGGTTCATTACAGCAGACACATGACTGAAGGAAGAAGTCAGGGTTGACTTTTGACCTAGACCAGAAGAAATATTGGCTCTAGTGAGATGTAGAAAGGAATCGAATAAAAATGATATTGTGCACTTAGATATCAATCTGATTCCAAGGCTGCTCAAATGTGATGAAAAATGCTTTTGGTTTGTATTCCTTCTTTAGTAAATTTCATTGGAGGATTCTGAGCATGGAAATAGCATGGTTACACCTTCACATTTTAATAAATTTTAGGCTGATTATAGGCAGTGTGAAATGTGTTACCACCATAGTACAGTAGTATAAAGATAAACAGAAAGTACGGTTTCCAGGAAATGTTCCACCTTATGAAAAACAAATTCCAGTCATATGGGAAGACATCATATAGGACCACTTGAGGGATAGTTATAGACTGGGCCTGAAGTTGAAGACAACTTTTTAGGAAAGAAAGGAAGCTATGATTACTTCTGCATGAGCAAATGAGTGACATAACAATTGCTAGAGGGAAACACAGGTCAGGAGAAGTTGACTTATGTGGTGAAACACTGACTGGAAGAGACTGTGAACATCCAGAGTCTGGAGATCAGGTGTCAAATTTGAACATATACATTTAAGCAAGAATTCAGACTAGCAGTATGAAGTTGGATGAAGTTAGCTAGCTAGAATGGGAATTTATACCATTTAGGTAAAAAAAAAAATCCAGAGACAGACAGACAGACACAAAACACACACACACAGAAGAGAGGAGAGAGAGAGAGAGAGAGAGAGAGAGAGAGAGAGAGAGAGAGAGAGAGAGAGAGACAGAGGGGGAGGAAGGGAGGGAGGAGAGAGAGGGAGAGTGAAAAGGAGAGGGTGGGAGGGGGAGAGAGGGAGGAGGGGGAAAGGGAGAAGGGAGGGAGGAGGGGGAGAGGTATAAAGGAAGAGGGAGAGGAGAGGAAAAAAAGGGAGAGGGTGAGAGGGAAAGGGAAATGGAGGGAGAGACAGAGAGAGGGAGAGAGAGGAAGAGAGAGAGAGACAGAGAGAGTGAGCAAAACAACCTCAAAAATACTGTTACTTTGAGATATATACTATCTAAAAGACTATTCTTAGCATCTTGGAAAAAAAGGAGATGACTGAAAGTAGAGCAACATAATTCTATTTCACTAGAAATAATGACAGGCTTCCAGGAATCATTACTATTGGGTTGGTTTTGGTCAGAAAGACCCTCATGTGGGCAGCCAGAATATAATGAAGCATCAATGCTAACTTAATAATACTTCACTGGCAGGAAACTGCAAGCTGGGTGTCAACATGGTTATCCTCATGCAGATTTCAAAACAAGAATTATGGTAGCTACTATTTTCGAGTCTTTACTACAGCAGATATAGGTTGAGTCTCAAAACATTACCACAAAACATTCTACTAGTGGATGGGTTATAGTCAAGTTAAGTATGTGTCCTGATTTGTCCAATAAATTGTGGAATTATTAATACATACTATTTCACTTCTAGAAATGTGCATCATAAATTATGTGCGCCTCTTAGATATAAGGATGGAGATTGCTATCCATTAAAGAGGATCAGGGAATTTAATATAATTGTGAAGCTTGCTCTATTTTTTTCTGTCCTCATATTTTTTTCAATGAGCTAGGTCAATATTGCACCTTTCTATTGCTGCTGAGATGTGAAACATTATGTAATCTAGAAAATGGGCTGGGTTTTTTATCATTTCGGTTTTAGTGGCAAAGTTATGGGTTATTTGGTACAGTAAAGGACATGCTGGAGGAGGGATCAAAGCTACAAGCTAGGGATCATTTTACCATCCCAAGCTGTTCCTGAAGCATCTGTATACTGATAGCACATCTAATTAATTCTTCCTGTGTTCAGAGATACTGTCAATGGTGTAATCATTCTATGAAGATGACATGTGAAGGCATTACCAAGATAAAAACATAATTATTACCTCAAAAGCACTAGAGATAGTTTGTTCTGAAACTGAATATGAGAGACAATGGGCAAGGAACACAGATTTAAGTTACCCCAAATTCTGAATTCTGTCATCATAGAGATTTCATGAGGATGTTCACAGTAACAGAACAAACAAATAAATAAATATACTTTCTAAATACATTTGTAGGTACAGCAGATAGGCAGGTTGTAGCATAGGCGGAATCAGAATCTTTGTCATAGGTTTCAATGACATTCTTGACTTTGAGCTTGGTAGGAACCGATCATTTGTTGATGAATTCTGATAGGGATGTATCCATGTTCCAAGGCTGTCTGATACAGGAGATTTACAAAGAGTAGTTGAAAATTATGACCAGACACACATTTCCTCTCTTGGTTGTAAGTAACACAATTTATCTCTTTTATAATCTGTCACACAAGAAAATTTCCCTGTTTATTCATACCTTTAAGTTTATAAAAGATTAACATGATCTTTGGCCAGAATATTTCACTTTGCATGGTGTAAAACCTATTGGGACTTAGTAAATGAAGAGAAGAATAAAATCAAATATGAAAATGTGAGAATCTTTCCTATGCTAACTTGCTGAAGTTTTGCACAGACAGTCAGTGGCAGAGTGGAAATAGAGAGAGATTTAGATGATTTCAGTTGACTGGGGATTTGAGAGGACATGCCCTAGCATCTTCAATGATTCATGCCATTCATCTGAACTCCCCGTCATGAGTCTGCTTCAGAATTTATCCAATTCTGTTTAATTGGAGTCCTTGTCTCACTACAAATTGCTACTGTACATTTACCTCATTTTAGTTAATCTTTTCAACATCATAAAAATTGATAGCCTCCCAATTCCCTCTCTCCAATTTTGCTAATCTTAACACTATGCAACCCATCTCCTGTTTTCTTAGTATTCTGGGTAAGCCTCATATATCCTTCAATTGGTGTCCCCTGTAAATAAATATAATTGACCAGAGAAAAGCGGGCAGAAATGTGAAGATTTTCATCACTGCAATAAAATATCCAAGTATCATAGAGAGTATTCTATCATTCAGAAAACATAAACTCCATTATCTAGCTTATTTTAACCCACTAAATAATTGATGAGGTATATTTTCACAGAGAGGTCCTGGCCCCTAACCTATGGTCATTCAATTTCCTTTGAAGAAAAATATTATTTAATATAATCATGTGGAAAACAGCTTATTCACTCATAGAGTTTAAAATTTCTAAAGTTGCTTATCACAAAATGAAAGCTATCTTTTAATAATGTATCCTCAAATATTTCATTAGGAGATATTGTTTCAGCTGGGGAGTTATATTATGATATGAAAGTTTCAAGAACTATACTAGTTTTCTCATGATGCTTTATTAGTAATAGTACTCCTTTTGAAATATTTTATGCCAAATTATTGAAGTTTATTCCAGGTCAAGTCTATCCACAGAAATAGCAATATATACTTGACGAAAGTACTAAAATTCATGAAATTCACCTATCTATATACTCAAAAATCATACACATAAAACTATGTTGCACATATAATTGAATATTGATGTTTAGAAACATAAGCTATAAACTAACTAGTCTTATTTTCCCAAGTCATCCATAAATATCATCCCAATGTCATTGTAAATCTTGTTTTATAATATAGAGAAATATCAATAAGATTATGCATTTGAATTGGAGTGAATTCCATAATGTAATTAATAAAGTGGATTATGGTGTTGATCTTTGCCTCTGCCAAAATCCATCTAGTCCAATTTTGGAATTATGAATTTTAAAACTATGAAAGAATTGTAGGCCTTCGTAAGTTTTGAATTTTGAAAGTCAAGGGGCATTCTTCTCACTTTCTATTTCAAACTTTAAACAGGTAAGTAAAATGCAAAGGTAAATATTAAGTTTTACTTTAAAAATTGCTTTCTCTACTTTCATAGCAATAATATTTTGCTCTCCTTGCTCTGGGAACCAGCATAATTCCTTGTCTTCTGCAAAGTTTATTCCTTCCTATGGAATCATTCCTGATGCATAAAGTAGCATCACAATCTCCCATCATTTTAAAAGACCCTCTATGCCATTGCTTCCTGAAGGAAGCAGCAAAACATTGGAGAACAAGTGTATTCAGTTCTTCCAGAGCTTCACATTCTGGTCTTGGCTAACCTCGCCTTCACTGAACTGTTGTTAACCAAGGTTATTTTTATTAGGTCACTGACATCTTTTATCTTCCCAAAGTCATGGATCATTTCTGTCCAATATTTCATTAGGAGTCAAGAAATCAGATCACATTCCTTTATCCAGTAATTTTATCTTCTAGGCTTCTGAGATCATTTTTAGATGTAGCTTCTTCCCTCTTGACAGTACTTTCTTTATCCCATCTGCTGTGACTATGACCTTATCAGCCCTCTGATTCTAGAAAATTCTTGGACTCTGCCCTCATCTTCTACTGTACTTCCTGAAGGCTTTTACTCCATTCCTGACTCCACACAACATCTTGACACCAACCTTTCAAATAAAGAATAATTCTATCAGTTATGATGAATAAATTAAATAAATGGTAAAATTTCAAGGATGTTGGTAGTCTAAATATATATTTTTTTAATGTTGATTTGAATAAATTACTTTGTGCCTTATTTGGTAGCATTATTTGATGCTTGATATTTCTGCGTGACTTAAATGACAATATCCACAAAAGCACTTGGCATAGTGACTAGCAAATACATAGCACACAATAACTGCTAAGATGATGAATATTAGTTTTTCTAGCAATCATAATTCAATCATATCCAAATGGACAGATTTTTAACTCCATGATCACATGTACATGATTAGAAAACTCACTTGGCCCTTTCAGAACTTCTGTTCATGAGTTCTGTTAGCACAGTGCCCAAATGATTACCCCTTTATTTGGGCAGCATGTGGTTTCCTGGCTCCAAGACGAATGTCCCAAAGCACCCCATTTTCTCATTGATTCCCAGAATAGAGACACAGTCGGTGAGAGTCTCAAAACAGCTTTCAGTTGTTAAATATATACATAAGTCTTACATTTATTTATACTAGAGTAATTGTAATTACTCCCTGTAGGAAAGTCACTTGTACAAGGCATGTGTACCACATTCCTTCTAAATTCACATCACTTTACGGGAATATATCTTTTTATAAACTATCTTATTCTATCATCAAGTAAGCTATATAATGTGATAAAGGCAAGGTGATTTTTATATGGTAATACTGAATTTAATTTATTTGCTTATGGTTATATTATGTATACCTACATATAATACACCACACATTTCATAGCTAAAATAGAGCTTTTGAAGAATAGTCTATTAAATATATAATTAAATATATAAGAATTATTCCTTCAACATGTACAATTTTTTTACTTTTATGTTCTTCTCTCTATCAGTATTATTATGTATGTGCTTGTATGTGCTCAAATGTATGTGTATGTGTATATGTATGTGTATAAGTGTGGTGCCTGTATAGGAGGGCCAGAGTTAAAAATCTAAACTCTCGCTCAATTATTTTCTACCTGACCCAGGAGATAAATGACTCAGGTAGACTGGCCAGAGAGCAAACCCCAGGGGTCCTCATTTTTCCACTTTTCCCAGTATGGGTATAAGGGAACACTGCCATTTGGAGCTGCTTTACATGGATACTAAGGGGTCAAACTCTTTTTTTATTGGATATTTTATTTATTTACAGTTTAGATGTTATCCCCTTTCTCCATTCCCCCTCCAGAAACCCCCTATCCTATCTCCCCCATCCTGCTTCTATGATGGTGTGCCCCACCCACCAACCCTTTCCCACCTCCTCCCTGCCCTTGAATTCCCCTACACTGGGGCACCCATCCTTCATGGGCCCTCCTTCCCACCTATATCCAACAAGGCCATCCTCCCTGTATATACTGCTGGAGCCATGGATCCCTCCTATGTGCTCCCAGGCTGGTGGTTTAGACCCTGGGAGCTCTGGTTGGTTGGTATTGTTGCTTCCACAAGGGGCAGCAAACCCCTTTAGCTCCTTCACTCTTTCTTTTCTCTAACTCCTCCATTGGGAACCCTGTGATCAGTTCAATGGTTAGCTGTGAGCATCTGCCTCTGTATATGACGGGCTCTGGTAAAGCCTCTCAGGACAGCTATATCAGGCTCCTGTCAGCATGAACTTCCTGGCATCCACACAGTGTCTGCCTTTGGTGACTGCACATGGGATGGATACCCAGGTGGGGCAGTCTCTGGATGGCCCCTCTTTCATTTTCTGTTCCACACTTTGTCTCCATATTTGCTCCCGTGAGTATTTTGTTACTAAGAAAGACCGAAGCACCCACACTTTGGTGTTCCTTATTCTTGAACTTCATGTGGTCTGTGAGTTGTATCTTGGATATTATGAGCTTTTGGGCTAATATCCACTTATCATTGAGTGCATACCATGTGTGTTTTGTGATTGGGTTACCTCACTTAGAATGATATTTTCTAGTTCCATCCATTTGCCTAAGAATTTCATGAATTTATTGTTTTTAATAGCTGAGTAATACTCCATTGTGTAAATGTACTACATTTTCTGTATCCATTCCTCTATTGAAGGACATCTGGGTTCTTTCCAGCTTCTGGATATTATAAATAAGGCTGCTATGAACATAGTGGAGCATGATGTGTCCTTGCTATATGTAGTAGCATCTTTTGGGTATATGCCCAGGAGCAGTATAGCTGGGTCCTTAGGTAGTATGTGATCAAGAATAAGATCAAGAAATGACAAATGGGACCTCATAAAATTGAAAATCTTCTGTAAAGAAATGAACACTGTCAATAGGACAAGATGGCAACCAACAAATTGGGAAAAGATCTTTACCAATCCTATATCCAATAGAGGGTTAATATCCAATATATACAAAGAACTCAAGAAATTAGACTACAGATAATGAAATAACCCTTTTAAAATGGGGTACAGAGCTAAACAAATCATTCCCAACTGAGGAAAACTGAATGGCCAAGAAGCACCTAAGGGAATATTCAACATCGTTAGTCATCAGGGAAATGAAAATCAAAATAATCCTGAGATTCTACCTCACACCAGTCAGAATAGCTAAGATCAAAAACTCAGGTGATAGCAGATACTGTTGAGGATGTGGAGAAAGAGAGACATTCCTCCATTGTTGGTGGTATTGCAAGCTGGTACAACCACTCTGGAAATCACTCAGGCGGTTCCCCGAAAAATTGGGATCAGACTCTTATCTTTATGCTTATGTGACAAGTTCTTTACTAACTAAGCCATCTTTCCAGCCCATTGTCAATATCATTTCTTAACGGTCCTGCCAAAGTAGAACTTAAGGTGAATTGTTTCCATTACACAAAATAAGATTTTTTTCTTTAACTTCTGTTGATAGAACCTATTTTTTTTGTTGTTGTTGTTGTGCCACGTCAAAGGTCCCTTTTAGTGCCCGGCTGACTGACAATCTGTATCCATCAGTGATTTGAGGCTTTATATACTGCACGCAAGTTTGCATGCTATGAAGCATGGGTCATTAGCACTTGAGAATTTGCTGTAAGACATGAGACACCCAAATATTCACCAGCTGTAAAACAAGAGTAATAAACGAAGGACAGCTATCGCAAAAGCACAGACTACAATGGGAAGTTGTTGGAAGAAGTAAGTGATGAATGGCTTTCAGGATCAATTTGAGCTGGGTCTGACACGACAGGCTCATCACAACCCTATCATGCTGGGGTGTTAGTACCTCAAATTGCTTTTCTCCTCTCAAGTATAAAAACACTAAAGTCTAATTCACAGGATTAAAGTATTTCATCTATTATTGATATCTCATAAGGCTTTGCTTCTACCAGGGCTACTGCATGTCCCTCCATCACTTTAAGCCCTTTGTACTAAAAATGCTACCTTGATATTAAAGGAAAATCAACTCTAATAGGTATTTTGCTATAAAGTCCACCTGGATAGTTAAAATATGATATGTTTTCTTGTTTTTTTCTTTAATTGGTTCAAAATGTAATATCTCATTTCAAAAGATTAACTGCAAATATAAAAATGATTCAGATGGTATAATATTTATTTTTTGGTCCTCACTCATTTAGAGTCTTTTGTGGACAGTACATGAATATATCTATTTGAGGCATAAATATTGATGAGTGACAAACATTAATACTTTGTATTTTAATATGCTATATATTTGGTATTAGCAACTGAAAAAGTATTTTAAGTCTGAATTAAATACCAGGTTTTTAAAAGTTTTGCTTGAATATTTCATACATGAAAAATGTACTGCCATAATTCCTACAACTTCTTCTCAAACTCCTTTCATGTTTTCATGGTCTCTGTCTTAGTCGTTGTTCTATTTCTGTGAAGAGAAAACATGACCAAGGCAACTCTTATCAAACCACTGTGTTGTTGTTTGAAAGAAAATGGCACTCAAAGGATCATAGGGATTGGCACTATTAGGAAGTGTGGCCTTGTTGGGGTGTGGCATTTTTGGAGAAATTGTGTCACTGGACTTTGAGATCTCAGATGCTCAAACTGGACCCAGTGTGTCACTCTCTTCCTATTGTTTTTGATTCATATGTAGAAAACTCTCATCTACTTCTCCAGCACTATGTCTGCCTGCATGCCTCCATGTGTCCTGCCATGATGATGATAAACTGAATCTCTGAACCTGTAAGCCAGCCCCAAGAAAATGTTTTTCCTTTATAAGAATGACTTTAGTCATGGTGTCTCTTCAAAAGAATAGATATCGTAACTAAGACATATAGGAATCTCCTGGAAGAGGAGATTCTTCATTGATCAAACTTCCAGCAAGCTGGGCAAGAAGCTTAAAGGACACAACTTTCTTGTGTCACCACCCATGGTAATGCAGATGCCCTTGTGAGGTAAGACTCCATCCATCCATCCTTGTTCACTAAGATAAGAATTATTTCTTGGTATTTCATTGGTGCCCTGCTGTAAACACACTTTTTAAAATATCTCTTCATGGAGCACAGCATTTACTCTTATGATAGTCCAGAGTCGGTGTCTAAAAGCTTATTCAAAGTAACTGTCTCAGTCATTGTTTATTGCTGGGAAGAGACATGATGACCAGGAAACTGTTGTAAGATGTGTTGAGGGCTAGTAAGATGGCTCAGCAACTAAGGTCACTGACTGTTCTTCCAGTGGCCCTGAGTTCAATTACACAGCAATCACATCATGACTCACAATGATCTGTAATGGGATTTAATGCCCTCTTCTGGTGTGTCTGAAGAAAGCTCACATATATAAAATAAATCTTTCAAAAAGATAAACCATTAAATTTGGGCGGTGGGTACAATTTCAGAAGTGTAGTCCATTATTTTCATGGCAGGAAGCATAGCAGTGCTCATGGTACTGGAATAGTCACTGAGAACACTATCCTGATCCAGAGAGAGAGAGAGAGAGAGAGAGAGAGAGAGAGAGAGAGAGAGAGAGAGAGAGAGAGAGAGAGAGAACAGGGCATAGCATGAGCTTTTGAAATCTCAAAGCCCATTCTAGTGACACAATTCTTCTAACAAGGCCATACCTACTCTGAAAGGCCATACCTTTTTTTTTCTCAAGTAGTACCACTCTTTGATGATTAAATATTCAAATTTATGACCCTTTGGGAGCCATTCTTATTTAAAGCATCATATTCCATAGACTTGTAGCCATATTTTATTGCAAAAATGCATACAGTCCAACTTCAAAAGTACCCTTAGTCTATCACAATGTCAAATCTAAAGTTCAAAGATTCTTCTGAGTCTCTTGGCAAGTCTGTTAACTATAAATCTGGTAATGTCAAACTCACAAAGCAGATCACATACTTTCAACATAAAATGGTAGAGAATATACATTAGCATTTCAAAAGAGAAAAGAGGGAGAACATAGTGTTGAAATACTAGACCAAAGCAAGACAAATAACTAACATGGCAAACTTCTAATTCTGTGTATCTCTATGTCTGATATCAAAGTGCACTTCAGAATTCAAACTCCTTCCAGATTTGTTTACTGTCATGCACTTCTCTCTGTTGGGTTGGTTCCACACCCTGTTTACAGCTTTCCTCAGCAAGTATCCTACTACTCTGGGATCTGTAACATTTTGGGGTCTCTAATTCAATCAATTCCCACTTTATCTTCACAGATTCACTCAAAAGCCTTTTTGTGCGTCCATGTAAAGACACTAC